>JACWFO010000045.1:101725-218979 GCA_019775505.1 Leucosporidium yakuticum
GGAAAGGTCTACACCCCTGCTGAGGTGCAGACGGTCTTGCTTGAGCTCGAGGCGAGGGGATTGCTCGAGGTTGGAGGAGGAGCGAGGGGAGTCGCTCGGAGCGAGTTGAGGAGGATCGCCGGCGAGCGCGAGTCGTGGCTGTGGTGATGGAGGACGGAGGAGAGGGGAGAGGGGAGAGGAGACGACGAGCAGGGTTCGCATCGTGTACAGAGGGCGACAGAGTATCATTATTAGGGCTTAGGGAGGGGGTTCGGCGTTGGCAAGAGTGGTCTCAGTCTTAATTCTCTCGCATGTAAAGAATCTGCATTGGCGCCCACCGCGGCAGCCTCGCATCTTTACCATCGCTTCGCTTCAGTCCCCGAGAGCAGTGGATTTGGACTCGAGAAATCCAGCGGCTCTTCGCTCTCGCTTCGCCTGTGCTGGTATTAACGCTGTCGGTTGCAGGGGAGCGAGTGGAAGGGTATACAGGTGGGAAAAGGCTGGGGTAGCAAGCAAAGGGGGAGGGCCGTTCTTTTCACATGAGCCTAGCGCTGCTGAGAGTACGAGGAGGAAGACGAGTAGCGATCCTGAGGCAAAGGCGGCCTTCCTCCTCCTCCGCCGCCGTTGTGGTAGCTGCCGTGGCCGTGACCGTGGCTTTGACCGTTTTGCGAATGCGAGTGCGAGTGTGAGTCGTAGCGCGAGTCGGGTCGCGAATCGTAGCGAGCGTCGGGGCGAGAATCGTGACGAGGCTGCGAGTGCGAGTGCGAGTGCGAGTGAGGGTGGGAGGACGAGTCGTAGGAGGGAGAGCCAGTCTGAGCGCGAGGGCTCTGCGGAGGGTTGCTGACGCGCTTGATGGTGGGGAGGGAGGAGATGTTGGAGGGCGGTCTGCGATGGGCGAGAGGCGTCAGATTCGAACGTCGAGAAGGGAGACAACAATGATCACTCACACGTCGAGCTTGCTCCTCTTTTGTGGAGGATCGTCGTCCGAGGTCCGACGTTTTGGTGCAGGAACTTTGGGTGAAGCGGGCGCAGCGGCCGGCTCCGACGCTCCCTTGGTGAGCTTCTGGTGGCTGTGGAGGAGAGAGGTCAGCTACAGCGCTTGGAAAAGGCGAGACGGAGACGTACAGCTCTCGCAGCTTCTGCCAGTGAACCTTGGCGGGGAAGAAGTGTGACGTCCAAACCCCTGCGCGACGATTAGAAGGTCAGC
Organism: Leucosporidium yakuticum; assembly: GCA_019775505.1. Classification (NCBI taxonomy): domain Eukaryota; kingdom Fungi; phylum Basidiomycota; class Microbotryomycetes; order Leucosporidiales; family Leucosporidiaceae; genus Leucosporidium; species Leucosporidium yakuticum. The sequence continues at coordinate 102,912 of JACWFO010000045.1, forward strand.
ACTCGCTCGCCGAGAATGAAAAGAGAAGAGCACGCACAGAGATGCTTCCTGCGCTTGTCCTTGGCCGACGACGACTTCTCCTGACTAGCCGAGTAGTCGATCCTCGCTCCAATGGCCGAGAGGCACTCCTTGAGATGCGCAACCTTCTGCTCCCTCGAGTAGCTGGCCGTGTCGAGCTTGAGGCGCTTCAACTCGCGCTTGACGGGGCGGAGGATCTCCTTGCACTCCTTCTCGTCCATCGAATCGTAGGCGCTCTCGTCCGAGCTCGAGTAGTCGGGAGTCGCCTTGCGCTTCGACTTGCTCGACTTGGTCGTCGAATCGTGCGAGCGCTCGGTGGTGGCCTTGGGACGAGGTGCAGGTCGACTCGATCCGCTGCGAGAGGGTCCTCCGCTCGAATCGTGGTGCTCCTTGAGGAGGTGGGTGAGGTAGTCGGCGCGACGAACGAGGTGGATCGAGTTGGGCAGCTGGCGCTTCGATGCCTCCTCGCCCTTCATCTTGGCGTCCTCGAGGAAGAACTTGTCCTCCAGTCCGAGCGCCTTGTCCTTTTGGATCAGCTCCCAGTTGCCGTGGCCGTGCTTCCAGACTCCAACGAGGAGCTTGGCGTCCTCGTCGACTCCCCACTCGCAGTTCCAGTTTTGAGTCGCCTTGGTGTCGTCGACGGGGAAGACCCAGCGAGCGGGATCGGGAAGAGGGCTGAGGTCTTTAGGGATAGAGAGGAAGTCAGTTTCATTTCCCTGCGCCGAGCTGAGCGAGGACTTACAGTGGTGGACGACCTTGAGCTCATCGGCGCGCTGCACGACCGTCTCGGCGTTGATGTTGGAGACCTGCTTGAAGGTGACGAGGACGGCCTTGTTCTTCATGGCGACGGTGATCTCCTCGCCAGCGACGCGCTTCGACTCGAGTAGATCCTTCTTGACGTCGACGGCATCTCGGCAGATCTTGAGCAAGTCGTCGATGGTCTGAGTGATGACGGCGCGGTTCTTGTTCTCGAGGCGAGCGTCCTTGACGATGGCGTCGTAGCGGTGACGAATGTCGCCGAAGCGTTGAAGACCACGGACGAGGACTCGGAGATCGCGCTCCTTGAGCTCCATCGAACGCTGGACGTCGCTCTTGCGCGCGGGGGCGGCCTTCTTCTTCTCCTTCTCCTTGCCCTTGGGAGACTGCGGCGACGACTCCCTCGACCTCGGTCCACCGTCGTGACCCTGGTAAGCGCCGGGAGGGAGTTGAGCAGCAGCTCGGCGTTGAGTCTGTGCGAGTTGAGCGGCGGCGACCTGCTCCTTGCGACGCTCCTCATCGACCTCGGCACGCAGATCGGCGGGGATGATGTCCTCCCAAGTCGTCATGTCGGCCTTGACGTCCTGCACGGCGAACTGGTTGAGGAACTCCTCTCCTCCGAGCGAAGTGCCGGTGGGGGCGGTGGCAGTCTCGTAGGCTTCGGCCTTGTTGATGACATCGTCGAGGTCCATCTCTTCGAGCTTGGACTGGCCGTTGGCGTCCTGCTTGAAGATGTTGGCGGCTCCAAACTTGAGAATCGAGGCGAGCTCCTCCTTGGTGTAGTTCTCGGGACGAGTCGACGACTGCACCTGACCAAGGTTGGTACCGGAGGTGTCCATCTGGTTGACAACTGTGAGAGTGAAGAACGAGGCGAGGAACAGAGGTCAGCGAGAGCCGCGCCGAGAAAAAGGGGGAGGAAGCTATCCGAGCGACGTACTGGCATACTCGAGGACCATCTTTTTGCGAGCACGCTCGAGAACATCCTCCTCGACGGTATCTTTGGTGACGAAGCGGTAGACGTTGACGTGGCTCTTCTGTCCGATACGGTGAGCGCGAGCCATGGCCTGAAGATCGTTTTGAGGGTTCCTGTAGCGTATCGGGAGGTTAGCGAGAGGTCGTTGAGATAATAGAGGGGCGATCTGTAGCTCACCAGTCGCTGTCGAAGATGACGACGGTGTCGGCTGCGAGCGAGCGAGAGGAAAGGTAACGGGTCAACGCCCGCTGAGCGACTCAACACCACGAGAGACCACTCACCAGTCTCGAGGTTGATTCCAAGTCCACCAGCACGAGTCGACAGGAGGAAGACGAAATCGGGCGATCCGGGAGCGTTGTAGTGCTCGATGGCCTTGCGACGGGTTTCGGAGGGGACGGTTCCATCGAGACGCTGGTAGATGTATCCACGAAGGGCGCAGTAGTCGGAGAGGATGTCACTGCGAGTAGAAGAGCATCAGCAAGGGCGACGAAGAGAAGAGACCGTCCGAGCCACTCACAGCATGCGAACCATCTGACTGAAGACGAGGACACGGTGACCATCTTGCTTGAGCCGAGTGAGGAGTTTGTCGAGGAGCACCATCTTTCCCGAGTTCATGACGAGACCTTTGAGCGTCTCCTCACGAGCACTGGAGCGAGTCTCGGCGCCCTCGAAGAGGAAGGGGTGGTTGGACGCCTTCTTGAGCTCCATGGCGATGTTGAGGAGGGAGACACCTGGGTCGGTACCACTGAGAGCTTGGTAGTTCTGCGAGGGGGAAAGGAAGAGGTAAGCAACATCGTCGAGGGGAGTGAACGGGCGAAGGAGACGAACCTTGGTGAGAATGTTCTTATACCACCACGTCTGCATGTTGGACATCTCGACACGCAAGATTCTCTCACTCTTCGTCGGCAGCTCCTTGATGACATCGCGCTTGAGTCGACGCAGCATGATGGACTCGAGCTTGGAGTGGAGATCGCGAATCTTGGCCTCGTTCTCCTCGTCTACTCGGAAGGAGCAGGGTCAGCGGTATTACTCGAGTTGAAAAGCGTTAGACTCTCACCGTTCAGGTCGAAATCGCCTGCCAACTCAAACTTCTCGGGGTGGAGGAAGTGCATGAGGGCGAGGAGCTCTGCGATGCGGATGTGCGAAGGTCAGCGAGGGGGCGAGGGGAAGAACAGATCGAGATCTCTCACCCTTGACGTTGTTCTGTAGTGGAGTACCGGTGATGAGGAGCTTGGCGGCGGCTGAGAAGCTCATGAGCGCCTCGTAGAGCTGCGACTCGGAGTTCTTGAGACGATGAGCCTGGGAGACGGAGAGAAGGGGTCAACGAGGGTCAAATAAGAAGCAGGGAGGGAGAAGAGGCATACCTCATCGACCGCAATGTACTGCCACTTGAGGGCTCCCAACTCGGACCTGTCCTTGAGCGCAAACTCATAGGTGGTGAGAAGGACGTTGAACTTAAGCTTCTTGCCGACTCCAAACTCGTAATCCCTGATCGTCTCGCGACTAGGTCCGTTACCCGTGTAGGCGATGACGTTGAGGTCGGGAGCCCATTGAGCGAGCTGCATCTGCCAGGCGGGGAGGGTGGAGAGAGGGACGACGACGAGGAAGGGGCCGTATTGCGATTGCTCGTGGAAGAGGTAGGAGAGGAACGAGCAGGTTTGCACCGTTTTGCCGAGTCCCATCTGTAGTGTGAGGGAAAGGAAGGTCAGCTTGGCGACGAGGGCGAGGAGAAGGGGCAAGGAAGCTCACCTCGTCTGCCAGAATCCCGTTCTCCCCTCGCGACCAAAGGTAAGCGAGCCAGTTCAGTCCCGTAATCTGGAAGTCCTTGAGCGTTCCTCCCGCCTTGATGTACTCGGGCTCCTCGGTCATCTTGACGAATGTCGGTCGACCCGATTTCGAGTAGCTGGCGCTCTTGGCGGGGAGGAAGGCGCTGCTCGTGCGTTCGAGGTAGGCTTCGATAGCGTCGGCGGCGATGGAGCGAATGGTGTCGTGATCCTCCCAGGTCGCGTCGGCGTAGACGAGTCCTCGCCATTTGCAGAGGTATTCAACTGCGAAGGGGACGGAGGTCAGCTCGGCGATCAAGAACGGGGAAAGAGAGACTCAAACTCACGATGATCGTGGTCGATATCATGGTTAGCCGGGGCGTTGCGCTCAGCGATGATCCTCTCGACAATCTTGTAGCCATCGAGCTGCTCCGACAACCTCTCCTTGTCAATCTCGAGCGCCTCCAAGTCCTCGCGCGAAGTGGCCGGGTCGTTGAGGACGCGTTGTCGAGCGGCCCAGACGCCCTTGATGTAGTTCTCGACGCGCTTGAAGCCCTTGAAGCGTTTGAGGTACTCGTACGTCTCCCAAGTGTTGTGGATATGCGAGTAACCTTGCCATTTGACGAGGAAGCGGAGGTTGCGCGTCGGTTCGTCCTTCTCGTCGTCCTCTGTTGCGGGATGTCAGTGATGAAGAGGAGAGAAGGGGAAGGTAGGGAAGGACCGACCATGCTCGCCGTCTCGCTTGTGGTTGTAGACGCCGTCGATGGCATCCTCTCCTCCTGCAGATGGACATTAGCTCGGCTTCTCCCTCGCACAAGGAGAACAACGACTCACCCTTATCATCCGTCGGCGCCGCATAGTCATAACCATCATCCGACTCGCTCAAATCCCAATCCACGGCGGCCTCGTTGTAGTTGGGCAGCTGCTTGCCATTGCGCGACGACACGCGAGGCATCTCGAACTGGCTGGCGGATCGCTTGCTGGTAGTAGGCTTGCGCTTCTTCCTCTTCTTGGACATGGAGGCGCCATACTCTTCCTCTGACGACTCGGATTCGGACTGCTCCTCCTCGGAGGAAGGAGATGCGCGCCTTTGGGACGTGTTGTTGGAGGAGCCTGGAGGGGTGGCGGTTGGGGTCAGCAGGGAGAGGCAAGGAACGAGTAGGCTGTAGTGAAACGACACGTACTAGCTCGACCTTTGCCCTTGCGAGCGCGCGAAGGACCTCTCGAATCCTCGTCGCTCGACTCGTCTTCGTCGTACTGCTGCTGTAAGGACGTCAGTTTGAGCCCTCGGACCAGCACAGGCATGTAGCTCATCAACTCACCTTTGCCTGAGCGAGCGAAGCGCGTCCCTACCGTCATACAACAAGTCAGAAATCAGCTCACCAAACGCGCGACCCGTCTCCCGCTCCCTCCCCGCGCGCGACTCACCGATCTCCTAAGGCCATACAAATCGGCATCAAAGTCCTCTGGCAGTTCCAATCTCCTTCCACCTCCACCCCTACTCTTCTGCTTAGCAGCGAACCCCGGCGCCCTCACTGGCGGAGACTCTGGCTCATCGTCCATCTCGAACTCTGCGTCGTCGTCGTCCTCCTCCTCGTCCTCTTTGGCGCTCGGTTGATCGCTATGACCGTCTTCGGAGGAATTTTCGTCCATGGGAGTGTCGAGTCGAGGTGCGCTGGTCGCGTTGGAGGGAGGGAGGGAAGGTTGAGGGTAGGGAGAAGCGGAGGAAGAAGGCGTGGGAGGGGCGGTCGATTGGGCGGAATGAAGAGGGAGGTTGTAGCCTGGACCGGGGGCCGCCATGATGCTAGTAGTTTGTACTGCTTCGAAGTTGCTTGCTGTAGGCGATTCGAGAGGAGAGGCGACGAGAGAGATCAGAGAACGGAGCGGGGAGGGGGAGTCGACGACGAGGAGGGCCACACTGAGTCTTGAACTCACCTGTAGTAGTGACCCGAGGCTGCACAAAGTGTACCTAGCGGTAAAGACTGTACTAGAACTTCGAACGCCTTCCCAAGCGCCGAGTCAAAAGGTCCAAACTGAAGGGGGGAAGAGAGAAAGAGCCTCGTCGCCGTTTGGGCGTCGAAGGCGTTGAGCTCGAAACGACCCAGCCGACTCGCTTTCTGCCCTCGGTTGGCTCGGTCCTGATTCCCTGACTCGCTGGGTTCATGCTGCTCGCATGTAGGTCTCTCTCCGTCGGTCCATTGTGAGGGAAAAAACAGGCTTGCGCTTCGGTGATTTCGGTGAAAGGGGAAGAAGGGGGGTCAGGGAAGCGAAGAGCGAAGAGAGGGAGAAAGGGGGGGAAGCTTTGTTCGGGGAGGGCTACGAAGGGAGGTGGAAAGGGGGACAGCGGGCAAGCACACCCATGTCGTGGTCGACGAGAGCGTAGAGCCGTAGGAAGGGGAAGAAGGGGATCCGACCACCTCGGCGAAGGGAAAGGGAAGCGAAGGAGGGGAGAAGGGGAGGGTGCTCGACGTCGGAGGGGGCCATGCGGTCGACTACAAGGCCATGAGCGAGCGTATCGAGATGGTGGGTCGTATAAGAGGGAAGAAGGGGGTGGAGGAGGCCGTCTCAAGCTCAAGACGAGGCAAGTCGCTCGAGCTGAGACGTTTTATCGAGGAGGGGCAAGCCTGGGTGGGTTATGGGGGGTTACAGAGGAAAGGGGAAAGTATTGGTGGAGAAAGCCTAGGGAGAAAGCACGTATGGGGGAAAAGTACAAGGGTGTTGAGACGAGGGGGAAGGGGATCCTATGCCACGACGGGCTGCTCGGCGGCCTTCTCCTCCCCCGACGCACCATTGGTCGTACCCTCCTGCTCGACCTTGGTTCCATTCTCTACTCCACCAACGACGGGAGGCTTATCCTCTGCTCCTCCTCCGACTGCAGGCGCGGGGGTGAGGTCGGGAGTTGGCTCGGCTTGGGGTGCAGGAGGGGGAGGGGGGAGGATTGCACCGGCGTTGGTGGTGGTGGTAGAGGAGGAGGGGGCGACGCCGTTGGCGTTGGCGGCTTGGGACCACTTGATGGCGAGGGCCGAGGAGCGCTCTTGGAACTTGAAGCGGTCGTTGTCGGGGATCTCGCCTGGTTTGAGGAGGCAGATGCGCTTGAGCACCTTGGCAAGTTTGGATTCCTGTGTGGTGAGGAGACGGTTGAGCGAAGAGCAAGACGAGAGTGAGCGAGAGGGACGAACGGCGAGCCATTCCTTGTTCATGTCAAAGACCTCCATGGCGTTGAAGTACTCGTTGCACTTGGGCATGTCCTATCGATAAAGTCGAGGTCAGTGATGCATCCTGTACCTCGAGAGACCTCGACACGACCCTAACATGCTCTCCAGCACGCAGAATCGACGATTCGGTCGGGGAGGAAAGACGAGAACTCACGTCAGGGTTGACAATCTGATCCTTGGAGATGAAGGCCTTCTGCAACTTGTGGCGCCAATCCCTCACTTGCTTGAGACCTGGGTCCTCGTTGTCTATTGACGTTAATGAGAGGGTCAGCAAAGATCTAGCGACGAGCGAGGGCCGAGAAGGGTTAGAAACTCACCATCGACAGGCTTGGACTTCTTGACGGGGCGCTCGGGCTCGTCATCCGAGTAACCACTCTTCTTACCCGATGCACCAGCAGCCTAACCGCGTCCACCAAAGCCGTCAGCTCAATTCTCGTCTCCTCATCCTCGCTCCTCCAGCCGAAACGCGCCCAAAATCACTCACCTTACTCTTCCCCCCTTGCTCAACCTTAGCCTTCTTCTTCTTCCCCTCACTAGCCACACTCTTCCCACTCTCACTCTTCCTCTTCTTGCCTCCAACGCTCTTCCTCTCCTCCTCCCCAGCGCTAGCGAGCTGATCCTCCGTATCAAACTCCATCGCCCTCGCCTGCAACTCCTCGTACTCGGCCTGAGCCTCATCGCGCTGTCGTTGCCATTCGGTAGGGTCGCGAGCAATCTTGTAGGCTTGGAGGAGGTCGCCAGACTTCTTGGCGGGGGAGGAGACGTAGGCTTCGATCTCGCGGGTGGTGAGAGAGGAGAGATCGCGCGAGGCGGTCCAGGCGCTGTTGGTGAGAGAGTTGAGGGAAAGGGGAGGAGTGAGAGAGGAGGGGTTAGTAGAGTGCAGAGCGAGTTGCGAGCGAGCGAAACGGGGAGGCGCGCTCGTTGAACGAACGAGGAAGGGGGAACGAGACGGTACGACGTACTAGTCACCAGTAGGGAAGAAGCGAACGAGGTATGTAGTCTTGGTCTTGGTAGGCTTGTCGCGCTTGACATTGGGGGGAGCCATATCGTTGTCGATGATCTGTTTTCCACGGTGACGGAGGTCGCGGGCAAGCGGGAGAGAGCGAGAGAGGGTCAGTTGGGCTGCTCGGAGGGAGTAACTCACTGGTATATAGTCTCTGTCTCATCCCCCTTCCGCCCACGCTGCTTAAGAAGGCCTCAAGTCGCCCGACGAGCAGCTCGAACCCTGTTTGGTTGACCCGCGTGCTCCCACCTCCCCTCCCCCTGCTCCTGCTCTCCTCTATTCGCCTCCTCTGTACCTCAGTAGAAGAGAGAGGAAACCCACCTGACCAGGCCAAGAAGGGTATCCCTTGACCTTTGCGAGAACCTACAATGCGAGAGCGAGGTGAGCTTGTTAGCGTTTGATCGACTCGAGGCAGCGCGCTCGGAAGGCAACGAGAAGAGGACGTACTACATCGCCGACGAGGTAGGTCTTGTCTGCTCCTGCAGAGACTCCTTTGGGTGGCATTTGTTCGAGGGTTGGATGAGCGAGGAGGGGGAGATCTACGAGACGAGGGAGGGAGAGAAGGTGTGAGTGGGCGGCTCAACTGCGCTAGTCGTGTAGTCGAGCAGCAGACAGAGAGGGGCGAGCATACCTGGGTACAGAGGGTTGTAATCGAGTACAGGCGCAAGGGCCAAAAGAGACGAGACGACGAGACGGGAGAAGCACGAGCGAGAGGTCGAAAGCCAAGGGAGGCGGGCGCGCAAAGGGCAAGGACGTCGCCGTCGCAGCGAAGGGGGGGAGCAGCCAGCTCGCTTCGCTATACTCTAGCAGAACCTAAGGTAGACATGCACTCCATCAATTCTGATTCATTTTAGGACTACCACCCCTCCTTTCCCTCCCTTCTATCAAGCTCGGTTCAGCAACCCTGTTCAAGCCTTGAGAGCGGCCTGAAGCGCCTCAAAGACCTCAATCTCGACCTGGGCCTCAGCCTTCTCGGCGGCATCTCCGTTTCCAGCGGCGACGCGCTGGGCCTCGGCGAGACCGGTGCGGATGGCCTGTTGTGAGCGAAAGGGAGGGGTTAGCTCGGCGAGCGTGAGGAGGGGAGATTGAGGAGAATGAGCTCACCTCGGGGGAGAAGGCATCGAGGGGGACTGTTGAGGTGGTGGTCAAGAGGTGCAGAGGGAAAGGAAGAGTCAGCTCAGCTCGGTCGAGCTTCAGCTTTCGCATCCTCTGCGAAAGGGACGCGCGAAGGGATCAAACGTACAGGCCTCAACAGCGTTGATGGTGAGGAGGTTGTTGGGGTGAACGTTGGCAAATCCACCGGAGACTGCAGTATTCAGAGCAGAGCATTAGCTACAGCTTTCAAGACCAGAAACGAGCGACATTGCCCGAGCTGGACGCGGTCGCTCTGTAGCGTATCGCTCGGGCGTAGGAAACCGAGGGAGAAGCAACGCACCGAACCACTTCTTGGAGTCGTTGGCGTTGCCCTCGATGACCTCCAAGACGCCCGACTTGAGCGACTCGACCGAGGGGACGTGGTTGGCGAGACTATTGATTGCGCGCAAGCCGCGAGAGGTTGGATGGGAGGGTGCAGAGGGTCAGCTGGGGTTCACAAGAAGGGGGTGCTCACTGTAGTCCATTTGAATCCTCCTTCCAATCGTCTCCTGACCTCCCAGCGCCGAGAGAAACGTCGGATGGGCCCACGGCGCATCTTGCTCTTCCTGCGCCTGCTGCACCTCAACGAGACGAGAGAATTGAGACTTGCATGCCCATGTCACCCGAAGTGGCCGAGATGTTGACCTGGACGACCTCGGAGGAGGAGAAGATGGTCTGTAGGGTACAGAATCGTGGGTCAGTGAGGTGTTTCTCTCTCCGAGCGTCAGAGGCCGTAGGAAGGTGGGACGAAGGCGGGGGGGAAGGGTCCCAATGAAACTGTAATGGTACAGAACCGCAAGCTGAGCCCCAAGAGAGCGCTGATGACCTACCTCGTGAGGCAGAACGAGGGAGAGTTTAAGGTGAGAGCTCGAGGAGCTCGCCTCTGTAGCGTAGGAGCGAACAGCAGGGCGGATGGCACGAAGGGCGGTACGAGCGAACATGTTGACGAAGAAGAGACGAGGAGACGAGGCGACTTGGAGTGAGGAGAGCAAGAGAAGCGAGCGGCCCTCTCGTCTCGGGCGCCTTTTCCTGGCCTCAAACGACTTGGGCGCTGGGGCGGGCCATCTCAAGGCTCTCCCTCGTCCCATTCACTTCGTCTCTCGCTTCTGTACCATTTCAACTCGTTCTTTCACTCGAATCAACCCCCAACTCAGCCTTCTACTGCCCTACAACTACACCTTGCAACGACCATGTCGAACCGCGTCGTCGTCAGTCATCATCTCTCGTTCTCTCGCTCTCACTGCTCTCTCAACTCACATGGGCTCTCCTTTCCAACAGCCCGCCGTGTACCGCACCATCATGAACGACGTCATCGAAAACGTACGAACCGAATTCGATGAAGTTGGAGTGGAAGAAGCCGTCCTCAATGAGCTCTTGCGCTCGTGGGAAGCCAAAGTCGCCATGAGTAGGGTAGCAGACTTCTCCCTCGACCCCACCATGGGTCCTATCGCTGCCAACTTTCCTCCCGCTCCTCCTGGTCAACCTCAGCCTGCTGTACTGCCACTCAATGGCGTGAGTTTCGAACGAGAGCGTGACTGCTGACCCTCGAGCTGACTGAGCGATACGACGAACAGGCCTCGAGACCAAGTACACCGGCAGTAGGATCCAACACTAAACTCAAAGGTGCAGCTGCTGGAGGAGAAGAGGGCGACAAGGCGGTCAAGGATGAGAAGAAGGACGGCAACGGAGGAGGGGCGACGGGTGGGGATGAGGACGAGATCAACTCGGACTTGGATGACCCAGAGGATGATTTGGATGATGATGATGAGGAAGCTGGTGGAGAAGGAGGGGATTTGGTCATTGCCTTGTATGAGAAGGTGGGTCGTCCGGAGCTCGGCGTTGGCTTGCGAAGGGGCGCTGACTCGGCGCTCTGCTAGGTCCAACGCGTCAAGAACAAGTGGAAGGTGACGCTCAAGGATGGTCTCGTCTCGGTCAATGGCAAAGATTACTTGTTCAGCAAGTGTTCAGGGTACGTCTCTTTCCCTCTCGGTCGCTCGCTCGTCGTTCGGGAGCGGATGATCCAATCCCTCGTTGCTCCTGTAGCGAGTTTGAATGGTGATTTCGGTCAATGGATTGCGAACGAATGGCTTGTGCTTGATAGTAGTCCTACCTCCTTCCCTCTCTTTCGAAATACCAGCTCTCGTCGTGCTTGTAATCCTGAGCGAAAGGGCGTCGCGTCTCTTGGCTTCTCACTTCTCACCAACCCAGCGGCGAATCGACTCGTCTGCTTTTCCCCTCAAACCTCGATGGGCGATACATTAGAGGAAGGGGAGGTTGCCCCCTCTCCTCCGCCTGTACCTCAACAGCCACCACCGTCAGCAGGAGCAGAGGAGCAACCGTCCAGCACCACGACTTCAACCCCCGCTACCGCTCCTTCCACTGGCCAAGAGGCAGCGCCTGCAGGACTCGTCATCAAAGGTACAGGACATCTTCCTCCTACGATCCAGCAACCTCCAGCTTCCTCAACAGAAGTAACAGCAACAGAGGGCGCCTCGACTCAGTCTGCCGCTCCCTCCGCCGCCTCGTCTACAGCTGCATCATCGGCAGCCACAGCATCAGGAGCGACCAAGAAGTCTCGAGCACCCCTCCATATCTTCGGACTAGCCACCAAGAACGCCCTCAAAGCCAACAACCCGCTCAATCCTCCCAAGCCCAAGAACTCGCGCTCAAGCGACCAACAACGACTGAAGCAAATCGCAGCTAGTAATCCCAATGCAGCACCAACACTAGTAGGACCTTACGATCCTTTTCCCCCTTCGACTCACCCCTACGGTCGTTCCCTCGCCCCCGCCATCGACCTCGACGCTCCTTCCTCCTCTGCCTCCTCACTCGCTTCCCGCATCTTCCCCGCCGCCGCCGTCGAAGATTCCTCCTACAAACCCCTTCAGGTCTACAGCTCCCCGCCGAAAGCTCCTCGCGCCCGCGCTCCCTCCGCCGCCGCCGCTCAAGCTGCAGCTCAAGCCGATCCCACCGACCTAGCCGCCTTTGCTGAGCTGCTGGGGGCGCCCGTTCCAATTGGTGCGCCGTCGGGATTTGCTGGTGGGGATGCGAGTGAGGCCAGTAAGAAGGTGGAGGTGAGGAAGAAGGAGTTGGAGATGGAGAGGGAGGAGAGAGAGCGGAGGGAGAGGGAGAGGGAGAGGGAGAGGGAGAAGCAGGGCGAGGAGGGGGAGATTCAAATCAGTAACGCTCCTAGAGCGTGGGATAAGGGAAAACTCCCTCTCCCTTCCAGGCCGGACCTCGGAGGATCGGGAGGGGGGCGACAGAGATCCCCGCCGCCGCCGAGGGATGAGGGAGGTCGAGCGCCGACTTACCGTCCCCGAAACCCCTCGCCCGACTATCTTTCGTATGAGGAGGGTCATGGCGGCTACCAATCGTCGTCGAACCAGTGGGACCGAGGAGGAGGATATGGAGGAGGAGGAGGTGGGCGAGGAGATCCGGCGTGGGGATGGAATGGCGGGAGCAGGGATTATGAGGACAGGCGAGGCGGACGCGGCGGTTACCACGAGAGGTCGTGGGATGACCGTCACGATGGGAGGAAGGACGACTACGACCGCGACCGCGACCGCCGCTCAAACGACCGCCGAGACTCGCATCGTCGCTCCTCTCACGGCCACCAAGATCGACCTCGTCTTCCCCGACCCGACCATCATCATGAACGCTCGAGATCTCGGTCGAGGAGTCCCGCCGGTCGTTCGCAAAAGCGGCCTAGAAGGAGCGGGTCGTTCGAGCGCAAGGAGAGGGATGGCGAGAGAAGGGACGTGTCGCGCAGTCCGATGAGTAGGAGTCGGAGTAGGAGTAGGAGTAGGAGTAGAAGCAAGGAGCCGCCGATGAGGAGGTGGGGAGCGAGCGAGGAGAAGGACAAGGATAGGAAGAGCAAGGCTGCTGAAGCGGCGGCGTTGGCGGTGGAGAATCAAGATGAGGAGGAGGAGGAAGCAGGGACACCACCGCCAAGGAAGAATATCAGCTTCTCCCTTCGAGTCGGCGCTGGACCTCTCGCCGCTTCGTCAACGAATGGAGAACCCTCCTCGGCGCTCGACCAACACGTCCTTCCTTCCAACGGACCTCGACCTCCCATCTCCATCCCCATCTCCACCCTCCCCACTAAACCACCCATCAACCGACCTACCTACGGCGCTACTCAACGCGGACCTCCTCCTTCAGCATTCGCCTCTCAACCTCCTACCGACGCACCGAACGTCCCTCCCGCACGCCCTCCTCTCGCTCCTCCCTTCCCGCCAACGAACGGTCACCCCCCTTCCATACCTCCTCCTCCCGGTCTTGGATACCAACCACCTTCCAACTTCCAACTCCCACCCGGTCCCCCTCCTCCCCCTCCTCCACCCGCCGACGACTCAGCCCCTCACCGCCCCAACACGCCTCCCGCTCCTTCCCACCCCGCCCTCGCCTCGCGCAGGGGTTCTCAGACCCAAACGCCAAAGGGTGGCAGATCCCCTCGGTCCACTAGTATGGGCGGCGCCGAGAAGGAGAAGGAGGTGGAGCCGATTCCGATCCCGAGGAGGAGGGCGAGGTTGGTTGATGAGAGTGGGAGGGAGTTGAGGGATCCTTGGTTGAGTGAGAAGGAGAGGGATCTGACGGAGGTTAAGGATGAGGATGGAGACGAGGAGATGCCGATGGCCATTTCGCCTACTCCGACGCCCGAGGAAGAAATAGTCGAGCGGACGTTCGTCGGCTCGTCCCATATTATGGAGTACTCGTTGCAGGAGAAGTTGGGAGAGGGAACGTTTGGTGTCGTGTGGAAGGGTGTTAAGGGCCAGATTTCGGGGGTTAGTGAGGAGGAGGCGAGGAAGATTGAGGAGAGTGAGGAGAAGTTGGTCGGGCAGGGATTGAAGGTCAGGAGAGGCGATGTGGTCGCGTTGAAGCAGATTATTCTGCATAATGAGGGCGATGGGGTGAGTCTTCTCTTTCGCTTGACGTTGAGTTGGAGGACGAGCACTGACCCCGACGGCCTTTCGCAGATGCCAATCACCTCCCTTCGCGAGATCCGAATCCTCAAATCCCTCGACCATCCCAACATCGTCCCCGTCGTCGACATCGCCTACGAACCTGGTACGTCTTTGCGCTACATCTTACGCTCGCTTCTCCGCTCACCTGCGATCCCCACCCAACAGGCAACGCCGAGACCTTTGCTCCGGGCAAGACGTACATGGTCTTCCCCTACATGGATCACGACCTCGCTGGTCTTCTCGAGAACCATCAAGTCCGACTCGTCCCCGCTCAGATCAAGCAATACGCCATGCAGCTCCTCGAGGGAACTCGGTACCTCCACCTCGTCCGTCTTTCTCTCCTTCTCCTCCTCTTCCTCCGCTGACCTCTCTCGAACAAAAACAGAACGGCATCCTCCACCGAGACATGAAGGCCGCCAACCTCCTCATCTCCAACAGCGGAGTACTCATGATCGCCGACTTTGGTCTCGCTCGTTCGATTGAAGCCTACGAGAAGAGGAGGGAGTACACCAATTGCGTCGTTACGAGGTGGTATCGTCCTCCTGAGCTGTTGATCGGCGAGGTCAAGTACCACTTTCCGGTGGACATGTGGGGTGTTGGGTGAGTTCGCGGAGGTTGGAGGGATTCGGAGAGGAAGGAAGAAGGTGACGAGCGTCGTTCCAACCTACAGATGCGTCATCGCCGAGATGTTTAAGAAGACGCCCATCTTCCCCGGTGACTCGGATGTCAATCAGGCGCACAAGATCTTCCAGTGAGTGAACCTCGCTCGTCGCCCTCCCCGAACAGCGCTAACTCCTTCGCTTGCTCCTCGCAGACACTGCGGCTCGCCTCGCACTCATACTTGGCCCGGATGGAGGGACATCCCAGGCGCTAGCAACACCAACTGGGGTGACCAACCTCGAACGATTCGCGCCGACGCTCTCTCGTTCGTCTCCTCCTTCTCCTTTTCTCGTTCTTTCGAGCTCGCGCTGACCTTCTCGCCCACTTGCGCCGCCAGATGGAGCGAGCAAGACCACCTCTTCGCCGATTTGCTGGACAAGATCCTCGTCCTCGACCCTCAGAGGCGACTCACCGCCTCGCAAGCGCTCGACCACGATTGGTTCTGGACCGACCCGATGCCGATGGAGCCTTCCATGTGCGCTTTCTCCTCTCCTTCTTCTCACTTATACCTGGTACTGACCCTCTCTCGTCGCATGAACAGGATGCCCGCCTACATGGCTTCACACGAGTACGACAAGCGCAAACGCGAGGAAGAGCGACCTCGAATCCCCCAAATCCCTCAACCCCAACCTCCTACCATCCCTCCTTACCCTCAACCGAACTTCAATCAAGCTCCTGCCTATGGTCAATTTCCTCCCTTCGGCATGGGCGCTCCTCCCGCCATGGGCTACGGCGCCATTCCTCCTCCCCCGGGGATGCCAATGGGTTACGGTCAGCAGCAGCAGCCACCGTATGGTCCTCCAGGTCGAGGTGGCTATGGTGGACGAGGACGAGGGGGAGGAGGACGAGGTGGAGGAGGAGGACCTTACGGCGGCGACCGAGGAGGCGGAGGTCGACCATTCAATCACGGCCGCTACGAGCCGCAGGTACCGAGCTTCATGCAGGGCCGTCAGAACGCCGGAGGTCCAGGATCAAACGAAAAGGTCAACATAGCGGCCATGATGGCGGGGGCGAAGCCGGGTGCACCGTCGAGGCATCAGTCGAAGGACGGAGGACCGCCGTCTAATGAGCCGCCGTTGCCGTACTAGTGAGCAGAGTGATGTTTGCATAGTCGTTGATTTTTCTTTCTTGTGTAGCGCTCTGCAATCCCTTAGAAGCTCTTCGCGCACCAGGTTCGACTCGCGAGCGGTCGACCGAGAGAAGGAGAGAAGGCTGCTGGAGAGCATGAGAGCGAGAGATGAGGTGGGAGGGAGCGACAAGGGGTCTTCCGACACTCGTCGTTCGCTCTCTACTCCGTCGCGCACCTCGGACGTCGCCGATCGATAGTAACAAGAGCTTTCGCCGAGCTCATTTTATCGCCAGCTTCTAACATTCTACTCAATCCCTCCGCTCTAGAGCTGCAACCCTGTTCCCCTCCAGCGTCTTCTTTGCTGCTTCATATACTCCCAAGAATACGGCACCTCCGAGCGAGATCCAAATGACTCGAGGGGCGACGCCCGAGAAGAGGACTCGCACTCCTTCTTCGCGGTAGATGATGCCGAGGGTGGTGAAGATGGAGGTGGGGTATTGTCGTGGTGGTGGTGCTGAGTTGGCTACTTCAGTGACGATTTGTGTTGCCTGTTCAAAGCGGCGAGAAAGATCAGCAATCGAGCGCCGAGGAGCGGAGTGGAAGGAGAAAGAGACGGACTGCCCGACCGCTCAGCATGATGCGTGTTTTGCACACATCGAGAGGCGTGGTGAGTCCTGCAGCGATTCCTCCTGCAATGCTACCGCATGCTGCTGCTTCGATGGCGGGGAGGTCGCGCACGAGGCCGGAGGAGGTCCGCCGCCGAGCGAGGACGAGCTTCATTCGCTCGTACATGGGGAATTGAAGGCAGGTGAAGGGGATCTGTATGGGAGAGGGTAAGCTGCGCTCTTCGGCGTCTACTGTAGAACTCACCTCGCGAGCAACGGTGCTGCCGAATCCTCGGTAGAAGCCCTTGACTCCCATGGTCAACCAGACCGACTTCGCAACGGCCCAACTACCCGTTCCCTTGGCCGCCGTTTGACTCCGCTGCTTGACCACTTCTGTTGGTACTCGAATCAAGCATGCCGTCTGTGCGCAAGTGAAGCGAAATCAGCTCAGCTTCAAAGCCGACGGAGGGCGAAGGGGGAAGGACTCACGACCTCACCACCGCTGGCGGAGAGCATATGGAGAGCAGGCGCGAATTCCTCTGTACCGAGCTTGGGGAATAGCAGTGGTAGCTTGCCCTTGAGCGTCTCATAACTGGTGAAGAAGGCGGCAGCTGGAGACGGAAGCAGCGAGGGTTAGTCAAGCGCGTCCTTTGAGGAGACGAGCAGCGACGAGCTTACCTCCAGGTGCGCTACCTACTACTGCACTGCTAAGCCCTCTATACACTCCAGAGAAACCACCAGAAGCAAGGAATCCTGCCTGGGATTGAGCGCGAGTCTTGAGAGTGTCGATGGGGAAGAAGAGGGTATCAACGGCGGTTCCAGCGAGGCCTCCTGCGATGAGAGCTGATGAGAAGGCGGTAGAGGTGGCCATGCTCGGTCTAAGAGCTGCCGTTTGGTCGAAAAGAAGGAAACGAGCCGAAAAGGGGCGGATGGAGAGAGGCCATTTCCAGCTCGCGCGACGCGAACCTCCTCTTAGCCTCCTGATCTGCTCTTCTACATCTTTTCGCTCGTCAGTACAGCTCTAGAGGACAAGGACAAGGAGCGCCATGTCGTCTTTCCTCGCACATCATGCTACATCTCACGGCAACGCTCCTTCCCCCGCTCGCCGTCACAGCTCCACTTCGCTCGCCTCTCTCGTCCATCACAACCGTGACACCACTTTGGTCGACGATCCAGCACCACCAGCAGCAGAAGATGGAGAGGAAGATCTCTCTGGCGAGCGAAGAACGCATCGAGCTGATTTGGTCGAGGAGCGTCCCGAGGGAGACCTGCCGGAGGAGGCGTTCAGGCAGGTTCCAGCAGCGGCGCCGGGCGTCGCTCGATTGAAGGAAGCAGCTACCAAGGAGGATGGATCTCTTAGCGTCCCGGGTAGCAAGCCACCGTTAGGCTCGCGCTCGTCCTCGGTCCAACGTCTTCAAGCGGCGGCGCGCAAGATCTCCGCCGCCCGGATTCTCCTCAACGAAGACGATTGGGACAACACTCGGACACCTGGAGTAGACCCCTTGAGGGTTGACATGCCTGGACTCAAGGCCAACGTCGTCATTCAAGCCGTAGACTGCTGCCACGCCGTGAGTCGCTTGCGCCGAGCTTCGGTTCGCTCTCTCCGCTGACCTCCTTCCATCCCACAGACCGCCGAGTTCAACGTCCTCGACTCGACTACTCTCGTCGACTTTCTCGCCAAGGAGCGCCCTGCATGGTCGAAAGTTCGCTGGATACACGCCAACGGTCTCAGCTGGGACGTGATCAAGCCTATCGCGCTCAAGTACGATCTTCACCCTCTCGCCCTCGAGGACATGCTTCATCAGTCGTCCAACCGCTCCAAGCTCGACTACTACAAGAACCACGCCTTCTGCAACATCGTCTCTCACCGAACCCTGGCCGTCACCGCCGCCGACTCGGACGACGAGGAGAACGAGAACGCTCCCTTCTTCCCTTCGTCGACCAAAGGCAAACAGGCGCCTCGATCATCCAACGGACATCATTTTGGCTTCCATACGACTCACCGTAGCGCCGATGAGGAGTCCATCGTCGAGACGAGCGATGGTCGCAACTCGCCCTCGCCCGGCTACGGCTCGGGCGCTACGACGCCCGCGGCGCCTGGGAGTTACGCCGAATATTTGAGGTCGCTGAAGAAGGCGTTCAAGAAGGTTAGGGCACCAGAAGAGGCCGAGAAACGGACTGTGAGTCGATTCTGAGCTTTGGCGCCGTCGTGCTCGGTGAAAGCTGGCCGCTGACCTTCTCCCCTCGCCTCCTCCCTTTCACTCTCACAGCTCAGCCACAGCTCTCGAGGTCTCACCAATCGCCTTCGGTCAAAGAAGGGCAGCAAGCGGTTCCGCAAGAACTTGAACGAACGAATGGCAGCAAGATGGACCGTCGCCGAGCTCACCAAGGACATTAAGGTGCACATCCACGTCGAGCAGGTCGCCATCTTTGTCCTTCGCAACGGCACCATCCTCACCTTCACTCAGGATCCAGGTTCGTCGTGTCTCGGTCGTCGTCTCGTTCGCTCCGAAGACTTACCCCTTCTTCGGCTTCACAGGCTATCATCCTACTTTCAGTAGCATCTTTGATCGGATATCATCTGCAGAGGACATCATTCGCGAGTCGGAGGACAGCAGTATGATCCTGCAGGCCCTGCTCGACGTCGTCGGCGATGCGATGCTCGAGATTATCGACGAGTTCAGGTGAGCTCTTGGCGATGAAAGAGCTTGAGGGCTTAGCTGACCTTCTTCTTGTACTCGTCGTCAGGGAGCAGCTCACGACTCTCGAGTCGCATGTCTTGTCGAGGCCGGTGAGTCTCTTGAGCCGCTCCAGTTCAGCTCGAGAGCGACGATGCTGATCTACCTCTCAACTCATAGTCAATGAGCGACGTTCGACATCTAGTGAGCTGTTCAACTCGCACCGACAGTGACTGTAGCGCCTTCTCGACCTTGAGCGCTGACTCGCCCTCCGATCCCTTCGCAGCACATCCTCTCCTCCCAACTCCTCATGCTGAAGTCCACCTTCACTCCCTTTCAATTCCTCCTCCAAGCACTTCGTACACAAGACGACGCGAAGGCAGCAGCAGCGGCCAAGCCCTCCCCCGAGGCCAATGGGAAGCGACTCGGCTTCGTCTCTCACGAGGCGAAGGTGTAGGTCGTCGGGTGCCGCGCGTTGAGCGGAGGAGCGCTGACGGAGAGCTCCACAGATACCTCGGCGATGTGATCGACCACGTCGACTCGGTGCTGTCAAGCCTCGACCTCTTCGGCGATCTGTTCGACTTGCTTTCTTCTCGCCTCGTCTTCATCCCCACTGACTCAAAACTCCCGCCACAGGGCCGAGAACCTCATCGCCTACACTTTCAACAACCTCTCATACTCGTCCAACAGCTATATGCAAGCATTGAGTGTGCTCTCAGTCATCTTCCTGCCTCTGACCTTCCTTTCGGTGAGCTGCTCGACTTTTTGCACTACTGTGAGACGCTCGCTGACGGCCGTTAACCTCCAGGGATACTTTGGTATGAACTTCGAGACGTTCCCTCATGTGCTGGACGGCGGCGTATCTTGTAAGTTCGAGCGAGCTTGGTGGACGATGCTGAGCCGAGTGCGCCGAAGGCAATGGAGCCGAAGCTGATCCTTCCCCTCCCCTTTGCAGACTTCTGGAAGATTGCTGTACGTTACTATCCACCGCAAACTCTCTTTGTCGGGATAGCAACGCTCATTCGCCCCCGCCGAGGTGAACCTCGCGCTGACCCGATCCCTTCTCCTCGCAGATCCCAACAGCAGTAGCCACCATCCTGGTCTTCGGCTACGAATACGTCATCACAGTATTCCAGAGTGCTCGTAGGCTGGCGTTGAGAATGTACCATCGTAGCGTGAGTCGTTTCCGGCCGTCCTCAGCTTCTCGGCGCTGGTGCTGATGGCTTTCTGAACGTACAGCTGGTCGAGCGACAAAACAAGGAGGAGTAGGAGATTCATGATATGTTCTTCACGGTGTGCTGTAAGGTGTTGTTGGGCTATTCGACGTCTCGGGAAGGGGAGCAGCAGCGCCGAGCAGTCGAATGAGAGAGGCGACTCTCTGGTTCTGCACTTTGATGAGATCGCAAAGGGAGTTTCGAGACAACAGTATTTGAATCGCCCTCTCCTCTCGTCCTCTGTGCTCTCGGCGCAAGCTGCCAGCTCGGGAGAAAGGATCAAAAGGTGGGAGAGGGGTCAAACGGGCGCCAGCTGCTGCTCTGCAGAGCGACAAGGGACGATCCATCAAGATCCGCGCCTAAGAAGTGACCTCTGTACCCTGCTTTCGCTTGTCAGTAAGAGCGCGTCAGTCTTCCAGCAAATCGCTCCCTAAGTTTCGAAGGCTGTCCTCCATGACGCTCGGAGCGAGTTCTTTCGCAGCTTGCTCTTGACCACATCGCTCTTCTCGAGCTACATCTCTGTGAGCGGCAGCCTAAGCAGACTACACGTCGTTCAGCTTTCACTAACAGCCTACCTCTATACAGCTCTGCCCACTTTCATCATGCCGTCGCGGCTCGATTCCTCCCGTCCTCGCGCTGCCTCGCGCCCTCCTCCTCTGTCCTCAGTAAAGTCGACCCGAGGTGCCCCCGTCACCCTGAGCGACCTCCCCGACGGAGAGGACGAGGAGTGGGAGCCTGAGAACCTAGAGCCAGCTCTCACCTTGGACGAGCTCAACGAGAGCATCGCCAGCTGGGAAGCGGAGCTGAAGAGCCGTGGACGAGCCATCAGCGGCAGGACCATGTGCGTAGCTTGCTTATCCTTCGTCCTCCGAGCTTCTGCACCCTCATCCCATCCCTCCCACCGTTATCGCCCTCGGTTGTAAGGCCCGCTTTGCGACTTGGACGAAGATCTGCATCGTTGAGGGACACATCCTCGGTCGGAAGAGCAGAGGCAGCTCGGGTTTCAGTCTCACGGACTACAAACGAGTTCTCCTTCTGCTACACGCCTCTCGCGCCGTCGCAATCCCTCGGTGACCACACGTTCTCGCTCGCGCGAAGCTGACGTCGCTTCTCACCCCTCCCTTTCCGCAGTGTCGTCGTTCACTCGCTTCCCTGTGAGTAGAGGATACACTCCAGCTCGAAGGCTGAACGCTGACCCCTTCCCCTTGCAGACGTTTGCACGCTTCATCCGACCAAATCTCACACCACTTCGTTCGACAACCATCTCGTCGACGATGATCCCCAGGAGACGCTGCTCTCGGGTGCTACCACTCCTCTCGAGATCCAGCCTGGAGACCCTCTTCTTCGTCCCCGCGCTCTCCACTCGCCCACCATCTCGCGCTTCGGCGGACACAAGGCTCCCGTCGCCTCCTTCCCCGACCCCGCCAAGTCGCTTCGCCCCTCTTTCCACCCTCCCTGCCCTCCTTCGCGCGCCGCTTCGCCTGATCCCAACCACATTCCTCTCCCCGACGTCGGAGAGACTTTGACGCCTCAGCAGCAGCAGCACCGATGGGTCCTTCACCCTCGCCGAGGTCATGCCGCCCTCAACTCGGGCCTCAAGAGCCTCGCTGGCAAGGCGTTGACTGTTGTTGGACGTCCCGACGACCTCATGCGCTCAAATGGAGACCTTCTCGGTCAGGGAGAGCTCGGCGACACGGCCAAGAAGGATCTCGAGCGTGGCCTCAAGTCGATGGCTGGAGAGGCTGAGGAGGGCATTGGATGCGTTCCTGTTTGGCTCGAGGACAAGATCCACACTGGTCAGCTTTCCAGATGCTAAAGAAGCGAGATCGAACGGCGCTAATCTCGCCTCTCTTCCACTCGCAGACTTCTACGAGGGCATGTGCAAGACGTTCCTCTGGCCCATCTTCCACTACCTCGCTCTCCCCGACGACCTCGACAAGCAGAGCGAGCTTCGGTCATGGAACGCTTACTACGAGACCAACCTCGTCTACGCCAAGAAGGTCGCGGAGACCTACCGCCCCGGAGACCTCGTTCGTCCTCCTGCTGTCGACCTGAAGGAGTGCCCAGCTCACAATGCTCCTCTTCACAGATCTGGATCCACGACTACCACCTTCTCCTCGTTCCCAAGATGCTTCGCGAACTTCTCCCCGAGGCTTCGCCTTACATCTCGCTCTTCCTTCACTGCCCCTTCCCGTCGTCGGAATACTTCCGCAACCTCCCTCGTACGCTCAAGATCCCTCCTCGCTAGACTATCTAGTCGCTAACCCTTTGTCTCTTCACAGGTCGTGAGGCTATCCTCGACGGCATGCTCGGCTGCAACCTCGTCTGCTTCCAGACCCACTCTTACGCTCGTCACTTCCTCTCGTCGTGCGTGCGCGTCATGGGATACGAGGCTGGTTCGGGCGGAGTCGACGCCAAGGGAAGCATCACTCGCATCGCCCACTGCCCCATCGGTATCGACGTCGAGAATGTCGAGCTCGACCGGTGAGTCTGCTTCCTCTCGGTGATTAGGGAGCGAGCGAGGCTGATCCTTTTTACCTTTACAGCGCGAGCCCTGGAGTTCAGCCCAAGATCGAGGCTCTTCGTCGTCTCTACGACGGCAGGAAGATCATCGTCGGTCGCGACAAGCTCGACCCCACCAAGGGAGTCCTCCCCAAGGTGCGTTTCTCTCCCTGTCCTGTCCTGCTCTTCAGTTCCTTACCTAACCTCCCCTTTCCACTCTCACAGCTCCGCGCCTTCGAGCGATTCCTCCACGACTACCCCGAGTGGGCGCAGAAGGTCGTCCTCATTCAGGTCACTTCGCCCAGTCCCGGAGACTCGCCTGCGCTGGCCACCAAGGTTTCGGAGCTCGTCGACCAGATCAACGGCTCGTACGGCTCGCTCGAGTTCCAGCCGGTGCACCACTACCACCAGACCATCGAGCGCGATGTGAGTTGCTCTCGTTCTCCATCGCCGATGGCTTTCGCTGACTCGTTTCACCGCCACAGGAATACTTCGCGCTTCTCTCGGTCGCCGACCTTGCTCTCATCACTTCGATCCGCGACGGCATGAACACCACGAGCATGGAGTGAGCTCTCCCTCGCAATGCATCGTCGACTCGGCGCTGACGCTCTTCCCTCGCGCAGGTACATTCTCTGCCAGGCCGAGAACAAGGGACCCCTTATCGTCTCCGAGTTCACTGGTGTCTCGTCGCAGCTCAACAAGGCCGTCAAGGTCAACCCTTGGGACCTCGGAGGAGTCGCCCGCGCCATCGACCAGTGCCTCAACATGGGCAACTCGGAGAAGCTTCTTCGTCACGCTGTAGGCTCTCTTTCGACGTACTAGGGATGAGAAGCTCTTGCTGACTTTCTTGTGCTCTACAGCGTCTTCACGAGGTCGTTACTGGACAGACCGCCGGCGTCTGGGCTCACACCAACATCCTCAAACTCCTCGAGTCGCTGCAAGGCGAGCAAGCCTCGCAGAACACCCCTCCCCTCGAGGAGGAGGAGCTCATCACTCGCTACAAGTCCGCTGGCAAGCGTCTGTTGCTCTTCGATTACGGTACGTCTCGCCGTCTTGCGTGTTGGGAGCCGAGGCTGATTCGACGTTTCCCTCGCAGACGGCACCCTCACTCCCATCGTCAAGGACCCCAGCGCCGCCGTCCCCTCTGAGAACCTTCTCAAGGCGCTTCCCATCCTCGCTGCCGACCCCAAGAACGTCGTCTACATCATCTCGGGTCGCGATGGAGCCTTCCTCGAGGAGCACCTCGGTCACATCGAGAACCTCGGAATGTCAGCCGAGCACGGGTGCTTCCTCCGCGCCCCCGGCGCCAAGCAGTGGATCAGTCTCACCGACGACCTCGACATGGACTGGAAGCGCGATGTTCTTCAGATCTTCCGCTGTGAGTTGGCCGGTCGAGCTTGCCTTCCGTCGCGACAAGTGCTGATTCTTTCACCTCCTTGCAGACTACGAGGCTCGTACTCAGGGATCGTTTGTCGAGAAGAAGCTCAGCAGCGTCACCTTCCACTACCGCAACGCCGACCCCGTCTTCGGTCTCTTCCAGGGTGAGTTAGTGCCCTCGCCTTCGCCCCAACTTCCCTCACTGACCTTGCTCTTCTGTACACAGCCAAGGAGTGCCAGGCCATGCTCGAGAGCATGCAGGAGAGCTTGCCCATCGACGTCCTTGTCGTACGTCGCTCTCCGTCTCTTCCGCCGTCTCGGCAGCTCGCTGACCATTGCTCTTCACCTCATCAAACAGGGCAAGAAGAACGTCGAGGTTCGCCCCGCTCACACCAACAAAGGAGAGATTGTCCAGCGTCTGCTGTACCAGTACAACGACACCGAGTTCTGCATGTGCGCCGGTGACGACAAGACCGACGAGGACATGGTGAGCTGGCCTTGTGGCGCTTCATTCGTTCGCTCGGTAACTGACTCTTCTCACCACAATAGTTCCACTCGATGGCTCGCATCTTCAGCACCGCTACCCCCGGCGTCGCGCCAACAATCGCTCCGCCCGCTTCCCTCGCCCTCTTCCCCAGCCTCGCGAACGCCACTGACATGCCGGAACCTGGACGCGCCACCGCCGTCGAGAGCAAGCTGGATCCTGGATCGATGTACATGATTGCCATCGAGGCCCGCGAGGTTAGTTCGCTCGAGGAAGGAGCCAGGAGGTCCTGAGACTCGGCGCTGACCCCCCTTTGCTTCTACAGTCACAAAGTGCTCGCATGACGATGGCCAACGCCGTCTTGGAGAGCCCTCAGTCGATGGTTTCTCTTTTGGAGAAGCTCGCCGAGCACTCGCAGGCATAGGCCGATCGACGGCGGAGGAAAAAGGAACGATCATTAACGAGGTTCTGTATCTTTTAGTACATAGCATAAACCAAGAGGCAACGCGATACATCGAGCGTTCTCCTGGCGTGAGCGAACTTCGTCTCCCCTCGGCGACGCCGAAGCGAAGCCAAGACTTCGAAGTCCGAGTCTTTTTCGTTCGCCGAGTCTCAGTGCACTCTCAACGGCTCGAGATAGATAAAGATGCGAGGCTGCCGCGGTGGGCGCCAATGCAGATGCTTTACATGGTGCGAGAAATAAGACTAAGACCACTCTTGCCAACGCCGAACTCCTCCGTAAGCCCCGAATAATGATACTCCGCCGCCCTCTGTACACGATGCGATCCTCCCTCGCATTTTCAGCTTCCCTCGCCACCAACCTCCACCTTACCACAGCCACGACTCACGCTCGCCGGCGATCCTCTTCAACTCGCTCCGAGCGACTCCCCTCGCTCCTCCTCCAACCTCTAGCAATCCCCTCGCCTCGAGCTCAAGCAAGACTGTCTGCACCTCAGCAGGGGTGTAGACCTTTCCGGCTTCCTCGACCCACCTCTCCCACAACACGAGGTGCTCAATCGACTCGGCGCTCAGCCCCTCGAACCAGCGATCCAACTTGGCCTGCTGCTCGTACTTGGCCTTCTCAATCGCACGCATAGTCAACTGGAGAGGAGCGGGGAGCTGCGACTCAATCCAGGAGGAGCTGCCGATCTCCTTCTCGAGCGGGGCAGGGAAGGGCCAGCTCAACGCCGAAGGGCGCTCTCCATCGCCGAGCTCACTCCTCGACGAGCGCTTGCGCGACTCGGCGGCCTCGCGCTGCCGGGGAGGGATGGGGCTAGGGTGGATGAGCTTGTCGGCGAGGGTGCGGCGGGAGCGAGTGGAGGAGGTGGGAGAGTTGCGAGTCCTCTTGGCCTTGGACGAGGTGGAGGAGCGCGAAGGAGTGGAAGGGCAAGAGACGAAGGAGGACGAGGAACTACTGCTAGAATCGCTGCTAGGGCTCGACTCGCTACTGCACTCCGACTCGGATCCACAGCTCTCACTCCATCCGCACTCAGCGTCCGACAGCACTGGCGAAGGACCCCAGCTCATTGCGAGCACCTCCTCCTCGCTCAACTCGCGGGCGAACTGCTTGGCGATCCACGAGGCGGTAGACTTGAGCTTGCTGATGACGGTGGTGGGTTGAGCGGGGAGAGGGTAGTCGAGGTAGCCGCGAGTGGTGGGAGGAGAGGGGAGGAGGTCGTTGTCTTCGGCGAAGGAGAGGGAGTCGACCGAGGTGGTGTAGGTGAGGTTGTCGGCTTCGGGGTTGAAGTGGTCGAAGTTGAAGAGTTGGTCGGCGTCGGTGGGAGTGGCGCAGATGGAGGAGGAGTCGTAGTCGATGGTAGACCCCTGTGGCGTCGAGGAGCGAGGTCAGTTTCGAGGCGCTAGAGAGCTGTTGTCAGGTAGAACTCACCTCATCACTGTCCGAGAGCCAGCTCTCTGTGTCCATACTACCCTCAGCGCTCTTGAACTGGTCGGCGAAGGAGATGTAGGTCGATGGCGAGGGTTTGGAGGGTGAGGAAGCCATGGTGAGAGTCGAGTGAGGTTCTTGAGAGCGAGAGGTTGTGTTGAAGCGGTGAGAGGGCGGTAGAAGGCTGTAGTGCAGAGCGCAAAGGGGAGCAGCAGAGCAGTGAGTGGTAGGAAGGCAAGAGGCGAACGACCAGTCCATCACACTATAGACCCTCCCTCCGACCGAGGCTTGTCTCACAGGCTGGCTTAGCGCGCCTTGATAAGGTGTTTGAGAGAGGTCGGGTCATCCGTGTAACAAGCTACAGATCTGGCGAGTCCTACCAGCCTACTGAATCAGCCCGGAGGCTCAGAAAGTGCGAAAGAAGGGAGAAGGAGAGAGTCGACGTTCGCGTCCTCTTCGCGTCCTCCGCCGAGTGTGATGCACGTCAGTAGAGCTGCTTAAACGTAGAACAATGGATGGAGGGGATCTGTAGCTCTTATCAGCGACGAACGACGCGTCAAGCGAGTAGAAGGAGCATCTCCTTTGAGCGCCGAGGTCGACCGAGCGGCGGCGTCTCCTCTCCCCCTCGCTTCGCCGTTGATGAGAGGAACTGATGAGGTTCAAGAGAGCAAGCGCGTGTCCATAGCTTCACTACAGACCCACAGACTCCCTCTGCAAATCGAGCGAGCGTGTTCGGGCTGCTAGCTGTCCTCCCGCCAGCGCCGACTCTTCTCCTCTTCGCCGAACTTGCTCTTCTGCGCGTCTACGCCAATGCACATCACTTCAAAGAGCTTCACGGGATTCTCAGCGACCAGCAGACCCACCAACATGTCCGGCAGCAGCTTACGCGCCTTCGATCCCTCTAGCGAGCAGTTCTCCTTTTTGTCAGTCAGTGGAAAGAGCGGGCCAGAAATTGGGGCGGAGGGCTCTCCGCTTTGCTTTGGAGGAATGTCAAAAAATCACTTTCAAGTCCAGCAAGCGAAATACAAGAAACACGTCGCCTTTTTACTTCAATCGCCCCAACGCCGAACTCTCCTCCTTAGGCTCTGCCGCCGCTCCATCCATCAGGGCCTGCCTCGACGGGTGTATGAACGCTTTACGAGGGGTATTTGATGCTTCCATCTGTTGAGCCTTGTTTGAGGAAGAAGAGCGTGCGAGAGGAACCCAAAGCGAGGGGTGGTTGATTTCGGCGAAGGGAGCAGAGGCGCCAGAGAGGGTGAGGTGGGGCGGGACGTCGTGATAGGGAAGCATCGGACGAGGGGCGGTGTTAAGAGTATCTTTCTTGATCTTTCGAGGTCTGCACGCAAAGCAAAAAGTCAGCTCTGCAGCTCGAGAGACAACTCGACTCGTCATCGCCGAACTCACCGTTCCCCCTCCCCTCCTTCCCCGCGATACACCCAAAGCTTCACTCCATCCCACTCGAACCTCCTCAACGTCCTCGCCACCATCTCACACAGTTCCGCATCATAAAACGCCACCTCAACAAACTTCCTCTGCCCAATCGCCCTTCCCCTTCATCGAGGATAAGTTGTCCCCGCTCGTCGACCAGGTTCTTGGCAGTGCCTCGCTGAATAGACTTGATATTCTCTGAGACGTCCACATCGCACTCCTCGAGAAGACGTCGGGCTTGCTTGGCCCGCAGATCGCTGGACATGGGGAGGTGGTAGATGGTGAGGATGTTGGGCGAGTTTGCGAGCTGAGGAGGGCGAGGAGCGGCTTCGACAGGGTTGAGACTAGGGGAGAGAGGTCGTTTCCTATCTCGACGGGAAGGGGGGGCGGAAGGGGGAGGGAGAGTAGGGGCGGGAGTCGGGATTGGCGAGGAAGGGGATTCGGCGCTGGGAGTTGAGTGAGCCTGTGGTAGGATCAGGTCAGCTACACCATTCTCATCTTGAACCCTTCAATCCCTAACCATGTACTTGGCCGAGACTGCCTCCGCTCCCGTCCACAAGACCTTCCCGCTCAACTCTCTCACCATCCTCTCGGCTTCGGCGCAACTCTCCGGGGTAACCCTCGCGCTTCGTACTCCCCTAGACGTCCTACCCAGCTCCACGCTATCGGGAAGCACGTCATATTTACTCTGCGCGAGTCGGATGGCGAGGGCGAACTCGGTGGTCGATTCGGGGAGGGGAGAGAGGAGGAAAGCGCGGAGGGAACCTGAAGCCTGAGGAGCGACAGGAGGAGGGGAGATAGAGGGGGCGGGAAGGCTGGTGGAGTCGAGGGTTGAATGCTGAGGTAGCTGGTTGATGGTGGAGCTGTTGTGGGGGGGGTTGGGAGGGGGGGCGAGGCGCTTTGTCGTCGAGCTCGCCAGAGTCGTCACGGTCCAGCTGCTCGGCGCTCCTCTGCTCAACACCCTCCACCTCGGACAGCTCACTCTGCCATCGCTGATACCAAAGCTTCAAATCCTCCTCATTCATCTGCAGCAGCGCCTTCAGTCCCTCAGCTGCACCTCGGCGAGGCCGTCAACGCTCGCTCCTTCTTCCGAGAGCAGAACAGGGACTCACCGTCCTTCTGGTCCTCTCCCTCTTCTCCACCCATAGCCTGCACCATGTTCTTATCCCCCATCTTCATCGCCTGCTCAATCGCCTCGGGCAACGTGGTGCAAGCGCCTTTGAGAAGCACGAGTCGAAGAGCGAGGAGTTGCGCTGCCGAACGAGGCCGATCGAGAAGCGCGAGGAGGGGTGTGAGGGAGCTGTAGGGATCTGTGATATCTCCACTGTCAGTCCAAGCTGTCAAAGGCTCTCGGTGAACCGCGTTAGGCAGCAGAGACCGCTCACCTCGAGCATCATGATCCAACTCGCTCGCTTCGGTGCGCTGCAGCAGAAGGATCAGGTCGACTAGTACTCCGTCCTGGATCATCTCTACTATTTCTTCGACCATCACCGCTGAGCTGGGCGCGGAGGCATCAGGCGACATCTCGAGCTGCCTTCCAGGAGATGAGACGGTTGGACCGCCTGCAGATCAGCGGGGACGGTGAGGGTCGGCCAGGTGAAAGCTCGAGCGCTGATAGATTTGCTGTAACCCTCCTCGGTGCTGCTGGGGAAGCGGGAGAAAGTCGTCACGAGACGAGGAGGAGGGAGGAGGCCAAGCTGTCTCGCTGCTCACTTCGGCCGCCTTGAGCGCTGCTCAAGGGGAGCATACAGGACTCAAGAGAGAGCATTTTGATGGGCTTGAGATGGTACATAATAGCTGCTAGACTTCAAAATCTCCTCGCCTCCTTTACAGAGAAGCTCCACAGGCGAACACAAGCTGCTCGGCGATGGTCTCGGCGCACGAGAAGCACGGCGCTCAAGCTCTTCGCTAGAGTCGCAAGCAGGGAAGGTAGGCGGAGATCAGAGATATCTCTCCTCGCTCAACGACCTCGCTCGATGGCAATTCTTTTGTTGCTTGATTCCTTCTTTCTCAGTCCGAGCCTTCCTCCATCTATTCAAGCGCGACATACTTGAGCAAATGCTCCGGAAGCTCCTTGTACAGATCCTTTGATTCGAGCCACTTCTTGGAGAAGAGGCGGGATTGATACCTGTTTGCGATTGCGATTCGGTCGAGGCGGGGAGGGGAAGGGGGGTCAGCTCGGGCGAGAAGAGGGAGCGAAGGAAAAGAGGATGGAAGCGCACCTATAAGCTCCATCGCACAAAATCGTGACGACCCTACTACCCTTACCCAACTTGACAGCCAACTCCTTCGCCGCGACAACGTTCAGCGCGGTCGAAGCTCCAAAGTAGAGACCATCCTCATGGAGGAGGTGGTAGATCATTCGAATGGTCTTGGCGTCGGGAACGTGGATCGCTCCGTCGAGGGATTTGATGTCGGGTGAGAGGTTATCGGTGATGCGACCCTGTCCGATGCCTTTTTGTCGGTGAACGAGGGAAGGAGGGAAGGGGGATCAGCGCCGAGCGAGCGAGCGAGAGACCGTCCGAGGGACAAGGAAGAAATCAACTCACCCTCCGTAATACTTCCACCCTCCCTATCCAGCGTCCCCCTATTAACATAACTCTCCAAACAACTGCCAGGGGGATCCGCCAGCCAGCACTGAATCTTTCCCCCACTCTGCTGCTTCAACGAATGAGTGATGCCCGCGAGCGTTCCTCCGGTTCCAGTGGAGCAGATGAAGCCTTGTAGTCCGCCGGGGAGGAGAGAGGTTTGAGCGTAGATTTCGGGGCCGGTCGTGTCGATGTGGGCTTGACGGTTGCCGGCGGCGTTGCTGGGAGAGGGGGAGGGTTAGCGAGGGAGGGGAGGCGAGAGAGGAGGGAGCGCACTCGAATTGGTTGACCCTGCGAGAAAAGGGAGAGGTCAGTGGAGAGGATCGGAAGCCAGCGCCGAGAGTCGAACTCACCATGCGGCGTTGTCGAGACGCTCAGCGTGGCGCTTGGCCTCTGCAAACGAAGCAAGAGGTCAGTCTGCCGCCTTCGGTTGAAGTCTGTCCCACACCGCGAGCTCAACGCACGGTGGTTGTAGTTCTCGGGGTTGTCGAAAGCGACGGCTGTTCGGCGGATTGGTCAGCGTTCAACCCCAGCGTCAAGAGCAGCACATCACTCACCGGGAACAGGGTGAACCTCAGCTCCCAACATCCTCAGAAGATCAATCTTCTCTTGACTTTGAGTCTGCGAGCGAGCGAGCGAGAGTGATTAGCTTTGGCGCCAAGGCCTGCGAGACGAGCGAGGGGGAAGAGAGGGCGACGGCGGACTCACGTTAGGCATGTAGATAACACACTTGTATCCACGAGCACGGCAGACGTGGGCGAGTCCGATACCTGTCATAAGAAGGAAGGAGGCGAGGGTCAGCTCGGTCGACCTCGGGGAGGCGGAAAGAAAGGCGAAGGAAACCTTCGACTCACCAGTGTTACCAGCCGTTCCCTCGACAATAGTTCCTCCAGGCTTGATCTTGCCTGTTGACCACCACCACCCCCACTCAGTCAGCTAGCAGCACTTGCTCGGTCGGTCTCGCTCCCTCGCCCCTTCCGCCGAACGACAACTCACCATTCTCCTCTGCCCATTTGACCAATCCCCAAGCAGCACGATCCTTGACCGACCCTCCAGGGTTCATGAACTCTGCTTTGCCGAGGATTTCGCAGCCCGTTTCGTTGGAGAGGGAGTTGATGCGGATCTAAGCGGCGCGAGTGATGAGTGAGCAGCAGTGGGAGGGGTGTTGGAGGGCAGCAGGGGGAGAGATGTTAGCTGTGTAAAGATAGAGCTACAGAGGGAGTAGGAGCAACGTACGAGAGGAGTGTTACCAATCGCTCCTACGAAGCCGTTGACGGGGAGGGAGTGAGGGTGAGGTTGGAGAGCTGGATAAGCTTGTTGGAGGGGGCGAGATGCCCTGAGTGCTCGTTGGAGCACTGTAGTGGACCGCATTGATGAGCTACAGAGGAAGCGAACGATTCGGTCGGAGAGCAACCCCCGAGCGCTTGAAGTCGAGAGACGAGCACGCAAGGGCTCTCTTGCTCTGCCTACATTCACCTCTTCGGTTCAAATACTAGTAAGTAGGTTTATTACAGTCGATTAGTATCTAGCTAACCTCCTACATTCCCTCGTTTCCTCCTTACTGCCCTCACCTCTCCCACCGTCATTTTCCCTCGTCGCCTCTCCTCATCTCTTCTCGCTCTGTACCTCGCAACAGTCATGCCTCCCCGTGCCGCACCTCAAACCATCTCCCTCGGCGACGTTCTCCGCGCCCAGTACCAAGACCCCGAGGTAACCCTCTTCCCTCTCTCTTCAGCCCTTGTTTTCGACTACCACCAACTGACCTCGCTCTCCAACAGTCCTGGGCTGCTAACAAGGCCGTAGGAATCGCTCTTGCTACTTTCACCGCTGCTGTCGTTGCTATTAGCACTTTTGGCGACGCCCTTGTCCCTCAGTTCTAAGTTCGTAAGTCGAATGCTCGCCGAACGCACGATGGACGAGGTCCCTCGTTGAGCAGAGGGAGAGGGCGTCGAGTCGTCTACAGAAGCGCTTGCTGACTCTCTGCTGCATTGCAGGCTCACCCTCCTACCGCCCTCCTCCACCACTCGCAACCGCATCCCCTCAACTCCCCCTTCTCCGAGCTTCCTCCTCCGACAGACCCGCCGTGCAGCTGTAGTGAAGCCCACGACGTTGTAGACACACCACTCGATCTTTCGCAATCATACGAAAACCACAGCATTCACGCCTCATTGACTGGCAAGGGCTGATGAGTTTGAGGGCGAGGGCGAAGCGAAGACCGAGGTTCGAAGGAGGCCAACGCTGCTCCGTTAAGGGGAGAGGCTCAAACGAGGGTTGGGGAGAGACGAGATGTGCAGTGCATCGTGCAGCACAGCTCGTTCAAAGCCCTCCATCTAGTCCCAGCGAAGAGTGAAAGCAGCGTGGGCCGAGCCGAGTTTCCCCTTTCACCCTTCGCCGAGCTCTCCCTTCGCCGTCTCCTAGTCCTCCCAATCGAGCCGTGAACCCATATCTTTACAATCCAACACCTCCGACTCTACCCTATGGCACCACAGCCACGCCGGCACTCTTACAGCTCCCAACGACGCTCCTCGCGACCGCCTCCAGCTCCAAATGCCTCAAATGCTCGTCCTGGTGCTTAACCCTCGCAATCTCATACACATGCTTCAAGCTCAGGGTCCCAGCGACACTTGCCCCAATCTTTCCAGCTTCGCCTGAACCGGTTTCGATGCCCGCTGCTTGACGGATGAGCCAAGAGGTGGGAGGAGTTTTGGTGACAAAGGTGAAGGTACGATCTGGTTGAATGGTGATGAAGACGGGAGTGGGAGTGCCTGGGGTGATGTGTGAGGTGCGAGCTGTAGGGGAGTATGAAGGAGAGAGAGCCGAGAGTTAGATTTCTGTTGATGCGGAGGAGAGGGGAGGGAACGGAAGCTGTAGGGGAGTAAAGCTAAGAGGTACTTACCGTTGAATTCTTTGCAAAAGTCCATTGATTTGACCCCTCGTGCACCCAATGCTGGTCCGATGGGAGGGGAAGCTGTAGCCTTGCCTGCTGGGACTACCAGCCTGAGCGAGAGGAGAGGAGAAGGGGAGGTGAGCTGTGTAGGAGAGCTACAGAAAGAGAGCAGTAAAGATACCTGACTGTTTGTGCTGCTGCTGCTGCTACTTTGGACATGCTCGAGTTGATCTAGTACAGAATTGACGAGAGGGCGAGAGGACAAGCTTGCGCGTCTCCGCTCGAATCGTTTCTCTTGCTCCTTCCGTCTCTTTCGCACTAAGCTCTAACTCATCATGTACGTTCATATCACCACTGCTATCAACCTACAGCTACTCCAAACACTCGCTGTAGCTCAGTCGCAGCTTCAACCTCTCTCCCGCTCCGCCACAACCTCTGACCTCACTTTGTCCCTTCTCTACCTCGCTACAGGGTCAAAATCACCTTCAAGACCCTCCAACAGACTCAATTCTTCATCGAAGCAGAGCCTACAGACACGGTACATTCCTCTCTCTCTCTCCTACTGCTCAACCTCAGCTCGTCAGCTCATCCTGTCTCTTGAACAGATCCTCGACGTCAAGAACAAGATTGAATCTCAGCAAGGTCACCCCGTCGCGGCTCAGAAGATCATCTTCTCCGGTAAGCTTTCCTTACAACTCAGTCTACAGCTCAGCTTGACCGACGACTCATCAAACACGCGACTTTCTCTCGCGAAACAGGCAAGGTCCTCCCCGATGACAAGGTCGTAGCAGATGCCAACTTCAAGGAGAAGGATGTACGTCCATCCCTTCCCCCTCTCCTGCCTACCTCGCTAACGTTCTCCTCCCCAGTTCTGCGTGGTAATGATCACCAAGCCCAAGGCCGCTCCCGCCCCTGCTGCCCCTGCACCCGCCCCTACTCCCTCCGCCGCCATCCCCTCCACTCCCGCCCAACCCTCCGTCACCCCCGTCGCTCCCAACGCTCCCGCACCAGCTCCTTCCTCCGGCGCAGCCTCTTCGACCGAAGCCGAGACTCCTTCCCAGTCGGCCCCTACTAGCGGAGGCAACAGTGATGATCCAGCGAGCTTCTTGATGGGTAGTGCTTTGGAGACGAGCGTGAATGAGATGGTTAGCATGGGATTCCCTAAGGAGATGGTTATGAGGGCGATGAGGGCTAGCTTTAACAACCCTCATAGGGCGGTCGAGTACTTGATGAACGTGAGTTCTCTTCTTCTTCTCCTTACAGAGCTGTAGCTCGAGCTGACCTCTTCGAACGACCCATATCGGAAACAGGGCATCCCCGAATCCTCCAACCAGGACGCCCCCCCCACCCCCGCCTCTGCTGGAGGAGCAGTCGCTCCCGGTACTCCTTCCCCCGCTTCCGCCACTGGTAACGCTGCTCCTTTGGCCCAAACCCCCGCGCCCACTACCAACGCTCCTCGTTCGTCCTTTCCTCCCTCTCCCTCCCTCTCCCCCTCCCTCGCTAACCCTCCCCCCTCCTCTCCTCTGCTACACAGGCAACCTCTTCGAAGCCGCCGCCGCCCGCGCTGCCGCCCCCACCGCGGCCACTGGAGGAGCGCCCGCCCCGGGAGGAGGAGCAGGAGGAGCACCCTCCGAGCTCGCCGCCATCGCTTCCCAGCCCATCTTTGGTCAACTTAGGACTCTCGTACAGCAGAACCCGGCCCTCTTGCAACCTTTCCTTCAGCAGTTGGGAGCTAGTAATCCGGAATTGCTTTCGGTGAGTCGTCTCGTCCGCTCCACCGAGAAGGTGACGAGGAGGGCGATGGAGAGCTGATGACCAACCGAACGGACACAGGTCATCGACCGCAACCAAGCCGAGTTTGTTCGCTTCCTGCAAGAAGGTACCGAAGGCCTCGGGGACGATGATGATGATATGGGCGGTCTTCTCGACCAATTCGGCGATGGAGGAGAAGGAGGAATGGGCATGGGAGGAGAGCAGCAGATTCAGGTGTCGGAAGAGGAATTGGCGGCGATTGATAGGCTTGCGGCTATGGGATTTGAGAGGCAGATGGTCATTCAGGCTTTCTTGGCTTGCGATCGGAATGAGGAGTTGGCGGCTAATTAGTAGGTCGCTTTTCGCCTTTCTCGAGCTCGCGAGCAGGGACGCTGACCTTTGCCCTCTCTTCTACTCTCACACAACAGTCTTCTCGAGCATGGATTCGATTTCGATGATTAGGCTTTCCCCCCCCCCCCCCTTCTCCCTCTCCTCGCTTTGCCGTTCGCTCCCCTCGCTTCCTACTTTTGACGACGACGCCTCCCTTTCTCCCGATTGTTGTGCTTCGCAATCGACCCTCGAATACGAACTCAACCCTCCTAACGGCGAATTGAGAGCTTCAAGCGAAAAAAAAAAGCCGAACTGCCTTCATTACGCCTCGCCGAGCAAGCGCTCCCCTCCCCATCCACACCCCAACATCTCCCTCCACACCTCCCCGACTCCCTCCTCTTCACTCCCAACACACTGTCCCGTCTCCATCAAGCAGATTAAGCTTCCTGCGCCCGAAGTGTGGGCTATGAAGAGCTCGGGGTGCAGCGCCGAGCTGGAGGGGGAGGAGGGGAGGTGCAGGGATTCGAGAGAGTGGGATGGCGGGAGGTAGAAAGCTAGGTTGGGAGTATGGGAGGAGTTCGTGGGAGCGGGAGCAGGCAGGGAGGAGGTGAGAAAAGCTTCGGCGGTGAGAGAGGTTGGAGGGCCGGAGATGGTGTTGGGCTGTTGTAACGCGGGTCGGGGCTCGAGGTCAGTCAAGCTCGGGCGGAGTGAGTAGAAGGAGAACACGACCCACAGTAGCCTGCGCCAACAAATACTTCATCGCCACCACCGCCACCCTCTCATCCTCTCCCGCCAACCTCCTAACTCTCGCACTCAATCCTCCCACAAATTCCTCCCCATCACCCCCTTGGACCAACTCACACAACCTCCCCCCAGCTCCACCTCCCTCAATCCACCCGCTCCAATCCCCCCTCAACCTCCTCCCCCTCCCCCTCTCTTCCTCCCCCAAATTCCCCTCTCCCAACCTCAGCTCCCTCCCTTCCTCGACAGAGCCGAGCACCTCACCCGTCGCTTCGAGGACGTGTACCGAGGTTTTGTTGCTCAGGGTGAGGAGCCAGATACCCTCCACCACGGGGGTGCAGGAGGTGATTGAGGGGAGCGTGAGGAGCGAGGAAGAGATGTCGGCGAGAGAGGAATGCGCGAGGAGGAGGTAGAGACGCGAAGTGAGGAAACGGTAGGCCATTTGATATTGGTGCGGGTGCTGAAGCGAGGTGTAGAGAGGGGGGGGAGATGAGCGCCGAAGGGTCAACGGTCGCCGAGGTCGAGAGGGAGAGCGACTGGTAGAGACGGTAGAGCCAGGAGGAGGTGAGGTGGGAGAGAGCTTCGGAAGGAGAGGGGTGGGAGGGAGTGGTGAAGAGTGAGGGAGGGGGGTTGAACGGTGGGATGGCGGCTGGAGCCTGAGGGGGAGGACGAGGGTGAGGTTGAGGAGGGCGTTGAGTGCTTGAGGCGAGGAGGGGCGGTTTGAATGGCGTGCGCTTGATGTTGGTGCTGATGTTGGTAGTTAGATGCTTGATACTATGCTGTGGAGTGGAAGGAGGGTTGGGCTTGACGATAGGTTGACCGAGCGAGCTCGAACCCTCCGCCGAGGGAGGAGAAGGCTGGAAAGCGGGCTTCAGGACATGCTTCTTCGTAGCCGAGGTCACAGTCGAAGGTACAGCGCGCGGTTGAGTAGGGGCAGCAGCTTCTTTCGACTTCCAGGAGGGAGCTTCAAGACGAGCTTTCTTCGGAGGAGGAGGGGGAGCAACGCCACTGCCGATTGAGGGTTGCGGTACAGCTTTCGGAGTGTGTTCGATAGGCTTGGGGATAGCTTGAGTTTGAGTGCTTGTAGTGTTAGGTGGTAGAGCTCGATTGGAAGATGCTGAAGCGACGGCCGAGGAGGAAGAAGGGAGAGAAGCGAGCTGAGAGGGCGCTGGAGCTGTAGTAGAGATTCCAGATTGGATGGCAGCTTGTAGTCGAGCTAATAGATCTGCTTTCTTGCCCTTGAGAGGCAGTTTGAGCTGTTTGAGTCGGTCTTTGAGCTCGGGACTGGGGGAGAGAGGGAGCTGAGTGAGTGAGAGCAGGGAGAGCGAGTGGGAGTAAGAGAATGAGACTTGCACTTTTAATTTGGTTAAATCTTCCATAGTCTGATGTTCTGTACTAGAAAGCAGCGAGACGACTTTCTGGGAAGGAGTAGGAAGGGCTAGAAAAGGAGCGAGATGATTGGTTGAAGGGGTCAAGGGGGGAGGGAGAAGACCGGGGGAGTCGAAGTCAGCGCTCAGCTCGACGAACTCTCTCCCTCTTGCCACCACTTGCTCGTCTCGTCTCTCGCCTTCGCCTGGTCGTTTCTCTCTTCAGCCCCAGTCGCAATCACCCTACAGAATACCCAACACCTAGACGCCAATGCAATCCTCTCTCCGCTCCTCCCTCCGTCGGGTACTCCTGCCATTGACGCGCCCTACTCCCCCTTGTCCCGCCTGCGCTCATTCCCTTCGCTTCCTCTCAACTTCTCCTCTCTCCCCCGCACCAACACTCGATCGCACTCCCATCTCATCCCCATCAACCAGGGGTGCGCCACCACCTCCCCTCGCTCCTGCCAACCAAACTCCCAAGGCAGCGCCCAAGAAGCAACGTGTAGTCAAGCCTCGTAAAGCTGCAATCTCCCTCGTAAGCTCATACTCATCCCTTCCTTCTACTCCACTACAACACCCCGCTAACCCGCCTTCCCCTCGCTTCCCTCGAACCAACAACAGACCACCACCGCCGTCGACCGAATCCGCAACCTGCTCGACTCTCCCGAACCCAAACTCATCCGGATAGGCGTACGCAACAAGGGCTGCGCGGGCATGTCGTACCATTTGGAATACGTCGACAAGGCAGAACGATTCGACGAGGTGGTGGAGCAGGATGGGGTCAAGGTCATTGTCGATTCAAAAGCCTTGTTCTCCATCATTGGGAGTACGATGGATTGGCAGGAGGATGCCTTGCAGGCCAAATTTGTCTTCAAGAGTGAGTCCTTGCTCTGGTTCTTCTGAGCAAGGAGCGGGAGCGTCATATTGAGTCGGAGCTGAGCTAACCCGCTCTACTTCCTACAGACCCTAATATCAAGGATGCGTGCGGATGCGGCGAGAGCTTCATCGTATAGGCGTGCAGCTAGAAGTCGTTCAATACCGCAATACAAAGCGACCTTCGACGTAACCCGCCCGGCCCAGACGCACACGATTCCCGAGAGAGCCAGCGCTCGTCTCGCTGCTTTGGAGGGTGGGATTGGAAGGAGGAAGCTAACATCCTACAGCGAACCCCTTGCTCTCCCTTCACCTCCCTCTCTCCCTCACCCATCCTCTTGGCGCCCCCACTCGCTCTCTCTCACTCGCCGGTCTTTCTCGGTGCCCGTCCCAATCTTCTTGCAACCGTCTACCAAAACTACCACAACGACGCCAAATTCCTCAAATTAGCCAACACCGTATCTGGGTCGGTCCCCACCGAAGCAGCCAACTCAGTCTGACGATCGAGGGGTAACCACTCGAAATCGGCGAGTAACTCTCCGTCCAGGATGCCCTTGGTGATGGCTCGGGAGACCGAGTCGTTCTTAACGATTCTGCGAGCGAGCGAGTTTGGACGAGTCAGGGGGAGAAGGAAAGGAAGGAGAGGGAGAGGAAGAGGACCAACCGATGACCTCGAGGGTTCAGGCCGGCGAAGTGCAGGACATGACGAGTCATTTGAGTTTGAAGGAGTTGGAGACGTTTGAAAACGATATCACGGACGGGAACGAGCGAGTAGAGAGAGCCGTCGATGCCGCCTGTTTCGTATGAAACCGAGTCAGCTCACATCTCGGCGAGGGAGGAGAGGGAGAAAACGAACCGTAGAGAATGCCGTTCTGCTTGACTTCGACTTCGGTTCCTGTGCGCTTGGCGTAGAGTAGAGTCGATTCGGCTTCGGCCCCGGCGTTGTACTCTGTACGGCAGAGCAAGCGTTGTCCCGCGTGGGAGGCGATGTCTGCGAAACGGTCATCGAGGTCAGCTTCTCGCTCACGACGAAGAGTCGAGAGGAAGAGACGTACTGGTCGGATCGTACTCGAAGAGACGGAGTACTCCACTAACATCCCCGACGATGAAGGATACCTTGCCGTCGTTGATGAGGAAGTTAGCGCTCGCTACTCGGGCGGGTCGGTAATCCCTCCCAAGAAGGACGAGCTTGTAGGGGTCCTCCTGCAAACCATCGGGATCGTCAGCAAGTGCATACGATCTCGTAGAGCGAGCTGAAGTGGGAAGACCCACCTGGAAAGCCACCAACGTAACGCTCTGCAACGCATCTCCGATCAAAAGGAAGTTCTTCATCGACTGTAACGAAGTGACATGGACTCCCACATCCAAGAATCCCACCGCCAGAAGGACCTCATCCTGCTCAAAAGCGCGAGCATAGAGTTTCTGGCCCATGGACATGATGAGATGACCGTTAATATCGCAGAGGTTGCCGACGACCGATTTCGTGTCCTCGAAGAAGAGGAGCTTGAGTTGGTGCTCGATGTGAGGGGTTGAGGGGGAGGGGTTGATCTTGATGACTTCGAAGAGGTAGATCTGGGCGCGGAGAAGGAGCGAGGTCAGCTTTCGAAGCTTCGCCGAACGAGAAGCGCGCGGAACTCACTCCTCCACGAGCGGCGAGATCCTCCGCGCGGTAGACGGTGGTGCCGACGGCGATGAAGTCTTTGCGACCCGAGACGGTGCTCCGAGTAGCGAGACTGACGGTCTTGAGCGTCGAGATGAACTCGTTGGGTCGGAACTCGTATCTGAGCGAGCGAGGAGAGTCAGCGGTCAGCAGAGCTGGTGTCGAGTAGAGGAAGGGGCAAGACGTACCCGTGAATAGCCTCCCATGTACCAGGCATGATGAGTTCGACGTTGGAGCGATAGTTGCGAGGCTCGACGAGCTCGGGCGCTGCAAAAGGGAGTCAAGTCAGCTCGGATTCTCGCTTGGAAAGGTGAGCTCGACGTACAATCGTTGACGAAGACCGGCTGTCCCTCCTCGTCGAAGTTCATGAAGACGGTGTCATGCAGAGCGCCAGCGACGTAGAGCCCCGAGTCGAAATCGAAGGTGATGGCGGCGTAGCGACGGTCTTTCGGCACTCGAGTGAAGGGAAGCTCGCGATCGAAGCAGACGTCGGTAGGGAGAGTCGCAGTGAAAGCGCCCTGTGATTCGAGAGTAGTCAGCTCAAGCTTCGAGCTGACTCAAACAGCACCACTCACCGCCTTGGTCTGAATCGCAAACTGAGGCTCCTCAGCGTCCCGGGAGAAGCCATAAACTCCCTTCTCAGCATGATCAAAGATCCTAGCCGGTCCATGATCCGTCGCCAGCAGCCAGAGCGCATCCTCCCCAGTGACGAAGACGCCCGTGTATCCCTCGAGATCGGCAAAGGGGATGAACTCGCGCCGGGGTGGCGGGGGCTCGTCGTCTCCTGCACCGCGCTTGGCTCGTCGAGGGAGAGAAAGGCGGCGAGTTGCTACCTTGACGAAGCGGACGCCGAGCGAGGCTTGTCGGGTGCTGCTGCTTGCCGCCGAAATGGAGGGGAAAGCCTCGTAGACGGCCGTGGCGCCGTTGGTGAGGTGGATCTGCGAAGAGAAGGAAATCAGCTGGTAGTCGAGGACGTGAAAGACGATCTAATCACAATGAGATGCGGTCGCAGGCGAGTTTGACCAATGTTGGCGCAGACGATGCGGTCGACAATCACGTCGTCCTCGTCCACCTCTGGCGGGATCACAGCTTCACCTCCGTCCTCGATGACTTCGGGGAAGAGAGCGATAGCGGAGGAGCTGAAGACCGGTTGCATGCTGGGAAGCAGGAAGATCTGCAAAGGGAGAGAGGGTCAGCTTCGCTCGGCGAAGAGATTCCGAGCGCGACTGCTCACCTCCAACCGTCCATTGGCGTCTACGATCGGTAGCCATTGCCATGCTGCTGAGTTTGCCTGAGCTGTCGGAAGAGCTCCCGCTTCGATCGTCGGAGGAATGACCAAGGAGAGGCTGCCGACCGTTTCGGAAGCGAGAGCTCGTCGCGGCGCCGAGGTGTAGAGGTCCTCTTCATCGAGGTCGCCACTCTGCGCTACCGTTGCTCGAGGATCCTTCGGTGGCGCTGGTCGAACGAGAGGAACGACGTTGCTGCTGTCGACAAAGAAGGAGAGCGAGCGGGAGTCGGCCTAGACGGACGCAGAAGCGAAGTCAGTGACGAGCTCTCGAGGCGGCAGCACACAGGGAAGCTCACGAGGGGTAGAGGTTGAGCAACTAGCTGTCCCGAAGAAGCGTCGACGACGAAGACCTCGACCTTTCCCTTGGGAGCGAAGACGGCGATGTAGGGATCGGAGAAGGTGGCCCGAACCGCACCTGTCGCCGAGGTGAGAGGCTGCGTTTGACGAGGAGTGAGGTCTACGTGGGCTGAACGTCAGCAAGGACGCGATCGGGGCGAGTACGGAGCAGGCTCACCCGAGTCGAGCAGATGCAGCTCGGTCGGCGTTACTCGAACGAAGACCTTGCCGCCGAGTAGGCTGGCGGCTCCAAGAGTGACATCGGCAACCTCCGAGGTACCAGCTTGCGAGATCATCTGAATTGGGCAGGTTCAGAGTCAGCGAAGGACGAGGTAGGGAGGGCGAGATCTCGGCGCTCACGGTTGTCGACTTTGCATCCGACTT
Organism: Leucosporidium yakuticum; assembly: GCA_019775505.1. Classification (NCBI taxonomy): domain Eukaryota; kingdom Fungi; phylum Basidiomycota; class Microbotryomycetes; order Leucosporidiales; family Leucosporidiaceae; genus Leucosporidium; species Leucosporidium yakuticum. Next base: position 144,846 of record JACWFO010000045.1, read on the forward strand.
GACGAGCACGCTACTCGTTGCCGAAGCGCCGTTCAACGCGATGGACCAGAGGCCAGATGTTGAAGCGGCGTCTCCGACGTCGAGCTTACGTCGCTTGCGGGGGGCGATGGAGCGCTGAAGGGAACGAGGAGTCAGCGAGCAATCGGCGAGGTCAAAGGAGAGCTCCCACTTACATGGAAAACGGTAAGACCGGCGGTCGGCCCTCCTCCAGTAGAAGCGACGAGCTCTGCAGGAGTCTGTTCGAGAGGGTCAGGCTTGCTCGCTAGTGAAGGGTGCAGAGACAAAACTCACATCGTCGTCCACGAGTCCAACGACCATGCTGCGAATGGCGCCCGTCGAGTCGAGCATGTCGCATGGTGTAAGGGTAAGCGAACGTTTGTTCAATGATGCCGCAGGGACGATGGCGGCGGGCGCCGACTTGACGAGGTCGCTCGTGCCGTAGATGTCTGCGCGAGAAGGAGGGTCAGCAGCGTCGCGAGAGATAGGTAGCTTCACAACTCACCCTCGTCGTCGTCCAAGTCCATACCATCATCTTGTGGAGCAGGTACCGCCACTGGTGCAGCGCCGTTGACCCCGCCAGCTCCAATCTCCCACCGCAACAGCGCCGAATCGCCGACCTCGCTTCCCACAAAGACGTAGCCATTCTCGCCGAATCGGCCCTTGCTGCCGCGAATCCTCTCCACACAACTAGCGGCGATACCCTTGCCGACCTTCTGGAGCTTCATGCTCGAGACTGAGCGACCCGAGGTCTGCAGAGTGAGCTCGAGGGTCGAGCCGGACTTGCAGAAGACGATGGCCTTGTTGTTGGCGATGAAGACGACTCGGGCGCCTTCGAGCTCCTCGCGCACCGTGATGTCGTCCCTCCTGGAAGCGCCAGCGCCCGAGTAGTCTTTGCTGAACCAGCCGTTGGCAGCGATGGCGACGACCTTGCCTCCTTGCTCGAGGTGGAGGATGCCGTTGGCGGTGATGATGAGGGTTCCACCGAGGTCTGGCGGGCAGGGATGGACGGCGAGCGAAGAGTACGGGAGGGTGGGAGAGGTAGCAATGACGACGGCGGTCGTCTCGCTGTTGGCGGAGCCGCTGGCGAGGGTTACGAGCGAGACGAGGCAGTTGTGGTTGACGTTCTCGAGGCGGCCGGTCCAAGTTGGCTCGGGGGCGTAGAGTATGGCGAGAGTGGGCTCGTTGAACCCGGGGAGGAAGGTCATGTCGATGACATTGCGAACGGGGGGAGGACCGCCGACGTTCGTGAGGGCGTTGGAGAGGGTCGAGGAGCGAGATGGGCCAGTGAATCCGGCGTTACCAGCGGTGAGGGAAGCGAGGGGAAGCAGGTGCGATGGAGCGTAGGGGATTCTGGTGGCGGGAGCGTCAGCGAGGGGAAGCAAGGAGCGAGAGCTACGAGCACTCACGAAGCGACGCCGTCAGGACCCCAGGCATCTGCATCAACGCCGAGACTCTCCAGATCAATCTCTTCCTGGAAGAACGGCAAGATGGCGAGCGTTCCGTCTCCTCCAGTGTTGGAAGGCAGCAGCAGGACCGAGAGTCGTGAAGCTGGATCGGTTGCGGCTTTGGCGCGTCCCTCAGCCTGTAGGAATGGAGATTAGCTGATGAGGAGGAGCTGTAGAGGAGTACTGGAGTACTTACGACTTGAGGAAGCTTTTCGAACGTGTGGAGCGAGACAGGGAGGAAGTCGTGCGCCGAAGGAGTCCACTCGAGGAGCGACATCTGCAGAGTCCGTCAGCTCTGCTCGCTGACGAGGATAGGATCGACTACGAAGCTCACCTTGGCGTCCGTGAAGGTCACAAGTACCCTATCCGCTCCATCCACCTTGGAAGCGAGCGTGCGAATGCGAGCAAGCGAAGTAACGTTGCCGTGCACTCGCCGGGTCAAGACATGGTGTAGGACGGCGCGCGAAGGCTGCAAAGAGCACAGGATGAGATTGAGAGCTGTTTGAAAGCTCCCACTGGTGCTTACCTGGCCTGGTTGCTCAAACTCGCGGACCTCGAAGAGCTGAAGGATGCTGGCGCGGGCGGTGATGAGGTGACTGACGACGGTTCCCTCAACGGTAGCCGAATCCTGTAGTGGAGTCAATCGCACGCTAAGTGCATGCGCTGCTCCCGTTGGCGGCAGCTGAGCCCGATGATAGGCCTGCATGTCGCGAGTTGGCGGAGGGCAACCTTCGAGTCGCTCTCGCGAAGGTCTTTGATCTCTGCCGTTGGGCTCTCTCAGGGAAAGGGTAGACGAGGGTACACTTTGAGTGCCGTTACTGCTCCGCCGAGTCCGCTAAGACCAGTGACAGCTCTCGAGGCCGCGAATGAACCTCCGCCGAGCTCCCAGGCTTTCGCACGAGATCTTGCTCGACAGGGCAGCTCGTCTCGTCTCCTGTAGAGCTACCGGATACTTTGGATTCTATAACGCTGTACCAGAAATCCTTTGCACCAAAATCCGAGGAGAAGCAGAGCTGCGAAGGCGAGCACAGACCGGAGAGGAGAGGCTCAACAATCGCGGATCGCAGCTTGCCTTCCTGCCTCATCTTACTCGCTTCGCGCTTTGCCGCTTTCTCGACTATCAAGCTACAGATCTCGACTCTCGTACCGTGCAACATCTTTGCCCCCGATTTTCTCATCGCAACGTCGCCGAGTCGAGTCGCCCCTGAGCTCGTTCTCCTCGCGCCAGGTGCAGCAGCATGTCGGCTCCCTCGCTCTCGAGTAGTTCGGCGCAAGGTTTGATCGACTCTATCAAGAGCGGAGACTTGGTCAAGGTGGTGCTTCTTTTGCAGCGATTGGAGTTGGACGAGCTCGAGACTGTGGGTGAGTCGTGAGCTTCAGCGCGAAGGAGAGAGCAGCTGGCGTTAGTGAAGCGGTTCGAAGAGGAGGGGAGCTGACTATCGGTGTCTGCAGATCCTTCTACCTCACTCACCCCGCTCCTCGTGCTCGTATCGGAGTCTCCTACCCGACCTCGTCTCCTCGCACTTCAACTCTTCCTCCTCAAGGGCGTCACCAAGTCGGTTCTCTCAGCGTTGGATAAAGCGAGGGAGTGTCGCAATTCTGAGGCGGTAGACTTGATGAGCAAGTGGGCCTGGGGAAAGAAGGAGGATGGTGAGTGCCTCAGCGGGAAGGCGAGGTGGAGGACAAAGCTGACCTCGGTCGTCACCTTTGCAGCGAGCTGGCTCACCACGATGCTCACCATGGACGAGGATGAGCTCACCATTTGGGTCGCCAACCAGAAGATGGGTGACGCTACCCAGAAGGCGCTCGACAGGACGACAGGAGAGGGAAGGGAAACCACATTCTCGGCGAGCGCACTGGAGCCCATCCCTCGTCTTCAACCGCCTCTCCCGCGCAGGTCCAGCGCTGGAGATACTCCCTCTCCCGTTGGTGGTGAACCCCCGGTACAACGACTACCTTTCCGTAACGGCTCGGCTCTCCTCCCGCGCAAGCCTACGCCTCCCGACCTCCTCACCGGCATCGCCTCGCTTCCTCCTCGTCCGACTCCCGTCTACACTCAGTCAATCCAGTCGAGAAAACGTCCTCACGAGACGGCGTTCGCGCCTCTTCCTACCCTTCCTGCTCTCCGCGCCCCTCCTCCCTCGGCCTTCTCCTCCGACCCTAGCGTGCTCACTATCCACGGCCTTCCCGTCGAGCTGAGTGTCGGCAAGAAGGACATTTTCGAGCTCCTCAAGAGTCACGGCGCCGAGAGGCTGGATGTGCGCGAGTTGAAGATGCAGGCCGTCAAGGCGCCGAAAGATGGGAATGGGAAAAAGGTGAGGGATGCGCAGGGCAAGAAGATCGGAGGGACCATGAAGGTCGAGGTTGATTTTCACTCCATCGAAGTGTGCGATGAGGTTGGCTCGAGTCTAGAGGGAAAGTTTTGGCGCGGTGTAAAGGTGCAGGTCGAGTGGACGAGGAGCAGGTGAGTCGTCGCTTCCTCGCCGATGCGGCGACGGTCGCTGACACTTTGCTCGTAGCCCGCGCCACAATCGTCAGTCCTGGAGACTCCCTCGCGCCTCCCCCACCCCCTCGCCTCAACGCTCGGACGACGAGCTCGTCGACACTCCTTCTCGCCGCCGCCGCATCGACCCTCCCCTCGCCCCCGCCATCACTAGGACCCTCACTCCGGCTTCCAACTCGTCCAAGTCTTCCGACGGCACTGCTCGTCGCATGGTCGATTACTCGGATCTCTAGGCGCTGGCTTTCGACAACCGAGCTGTCGATGTCGCGCTCGGCGAGTTGCGCTTGACCAGCTTTGCTTGATAGTTCGACTAGTCTCGAGCGCAATCACACCATCCTACTTTCACCGTATTCCCGAGCTCAAGACGGTCTGGCGAGATGCGAGCAAGCTTCGGAGTTGGTGATTCAAAAAAGGAGAACTGCTCGCTAGAGGGATCGAAGCCGCGTGAACTGCTGCCAGGCATGTCGGTGGGTCTGCTGGTCGCTGTGACTCCGGTGAAGCGCCGGGAACGCGTGTGCATTGGCGTTGACGCGGAGAACAGCAATCTCGGCGAAGAGGGCAAGGGTCGGCGCTGGCTGGAGGAGAGCCGGCAGCCCGAACACACTCGCTCGCCTTGCAGAGGGCGTCTGTGGGTCTGCAGTGAAGCTGTGAACACGCGCTTGCTCCTTGAGAGCTGGTGAATCCCCATCATCACCGGCGAAGAGAGTGGGAGAGGAGACGCCGCCGCTCGGTCCACCTCGGCGCTTGAAGGAGATGCTCTCTCTACTCGCTTGACGCGTCGTTCGTCGCTGATAAGAGCTACAGATCCCCTCCATCCATTGTTTTACGTTTAAACGGCTCTACTGACGTGCATCACACTCGGCGGAGGACGCGAAGAGGACGCGAAGGTCGCCTGTCTCTTTGTTCCCTTCTTTGGCTCTTCCTGAGCCTCCGAGCTGCTTCTGTAGGCTGGTAGGACTCGCCAGTTCTGTAGCTTGTTACACGGATGACCAGACCTCCCTCAAACACCTTATCAAGGCGCGCTAAGCCAGCCTGTGAGACAGGCCTCGGTCGGAGGGAGGGTCTATAGTGTGATGGACTGGTCGTTCGCCTCTTGCCTTCCTACCACTCACTGCTCTGCTGCTCTCCTTTGCGCTCTGCACTACAGCCTCTTACCGCCCTCTCACCGCTTCACCTCAACCTCTCACTCTCAAGAACCTCGCTCGACCCTCACCATGGCTTCCCTCCCCTCGCCATCGACCTACATCTCCTTCGCCGACCAGTTCAAGAGCACTGAGAGTAGTATGGACATCGATACTTGGCTCTCGGACAGCGACGAGGTGAGTCCTACTTGACTACAGCTCTCTAGCGCCTCGAAACTGACCTTGCCTCTTGACGCCACAGGGGTCTACCATCGACTACGACTCGTCCTCCATCTGCATCACTCCCAACGACGCCGACCAACTCTTCAACTTCGACCTCCTCAACCCCGAAACCGCCAACCTCACCTACACCACCTCGCTCGACTCCCTCCTCTTCGCCGAAGACGACGACCTCCTCCCCTCTCCTCCCACCACTCGCGGCTACCTCGACCACCCTCTCCCCGCCGAACCCACCACCATCACCAGCAAGCTCAAGTCGACCGCCTCGTGGATCGCCCAGCAGTTCGCCCGTGAGATGACGGAGGAGGAGGTGCTCGCCATGAGCTGGGGACCTTCGCCCGTTCTCTCGGACGCCGAGTGCGGATGGAGTGAGAGCTGTGGATCCGAGTCGGAGTGCAGTAGCGAGTCGAGCCCTAGCAGCGATTCTAGCAGTAGTTCCTCGTCCTCCTTCGTCTCTTGCCCTTCCACTCCTTCGCGCTCCTCCACCTCGTCCAAGGCCAAGAGGACTCGCAACTCTCCCACCTCCTCCACTCGCTCCCGCCGCACCCTCGCCGACAAGCTCATCCACCCTAGCCCCATCCCTCCCCGGCAGCGCGAGGCCGCCGAGTCGCGCAAGCGCTCGTCGAGAAGTGAGCTCGGCGATGGAGAGCGTCCTTCGGCGTTGAGCTGGCCCTTCCCTGCCCCTCTCGAGAAGGAGATCGGCAGCTCGTCCTGGATTGAGTCGCAGCTTCCTGCTCCTCTCCAATTGACCCAGCGCGCGGTGGAGAAGGCCAAGTACGAGCAGCAGGCCAAGTTGGACCGTTGGTTCGAGGGGTTGAGCGCCGAGTCGATTGAGCACCTCGTGTTGTGGGAGAGGTGGGTTGAGGAGGCCGGAAAGGTCTACACTCCTGCTGAGGTGCAGACGGTTTTGCTTGAGCTCGAGGCGAGGGGATTGCTTGAGGTGGGAGGAGGAGCGAGGGGAGTCGCTCGGAGCGAGTTGAGGAGGATCGCCGGTGAGCGCGAGTCGTGGCTGTGGTAAAGTGCAGCTTGGCGCTTAGAGGATAGGGGAGGGCGACGAGGGGTAGCATCGTGCTCAGAGGGCGACGGAGTATCATTATTCGGGCGTAGGGAGGGGGTTCGGCGTTGGCAAGAGTGGTCTTAGTCTTAATTCTCGCACCATGTAAAGCATCAGCATTGGCGCTCGCCGTGGCAGCCTCGCATTACTATCCATCTCAGCCGTTCGCCGAGAGCTCAGGGATCGTGCGAGATGATACAACAGTGCGAACTTGCAACCCTCCTCGACCAGCTACGCCGACTCCACCTCGAGGGCTCCCTTGGCGACTCCGTGAATCTGTCCACACGCCTGCACGACCTTCTGTAGCGTCTATAAGAGAATCGAAGCGTCAGCGCCTCGTACAACGACTCTCGCGGCCGAAAGAAGCAAGCTCACCTCGTCCAACTGCTCGACCGAGACGACTCCACTGACGCCGACGTTGGTGATAGTACCGAGCGCCGGCATGCACGCCAGACTGGCAAAAGCGGTAGCAGTCTTGGCCTCGGCTCTTGTAGGGTCGAGGAGGGGCAAAGGGGATGAGGGGACGAAAGCCTGTCAAGGAAGGGCGAGTGAGCTCCCGAGCGACGGACGACGACTGACGGAGACGGAACGTACAGCGCAGCATCCAACGACGAGACCATACATCTGTACTCCTGCTTCTGCGAGAGCGACCGAAGCTGCCGTTACACCGCTAGGAAGGGAGAGCCGAGAAAGGTCAGCTTCGAACTCGCTTCTGCTGACGAAGAGGGCAGATAACGCACGCTGAGATGTCCGCATCGCTACCGTCAGATTCGAGGATAGTAAGGAAGAGGTCGATTTGAGATTTGGGGAGAGCTTCGAGGATGAGGGAAGGAAGGAGGGATTGCTGAAGGGTTGCGGAGAGCGACGCTGATTCGGTGTCCTGTGTAGCAGAGGGGTCAGCTCTGCTTCCGTTCGATTAATAGGAAACTACTGCCCACCTTGCCCGGTGTGAACCGCCGTACGCCCGACGAGAAGGGAGCGAACTTGACCTCGACATTGAGACGCGCTTTTGCGTTGAAGGGCGCCGAGGGAGGTGTAGGCTTGGGGCCGTAGCTGTGGAGGGGAAGCGTGAGCACATGTGAGAGCTGTGGTGGACTAGAGGGAGCACTCACACGGCGCAGATGAGCTTGGTTCGGCCCGTTTCGATGTAAGCTGAGCCAGAGGCTTCTCCTACGAGCCCAGTCTGCAAGACTGTAGGTGTAAAAGGGGTCAGCGGAAGAGCAGATGCATAGCAGCTGCTCCGCCACACTCACAGATGGGTCGAACCTGCTCAGGAGCGCGGCCATCGAGGCGAGACGAAGATGAGGAGGGTTTGGCGGAGGAGGAAGTTGAGGCGAAGCGAAGAGGTACAGCACCCTCGGGAGCTCCGAAACGACGACGATCTGCTTGCTGCATTGTGAGTTGCTGTAGTTGATCAAGTTGCGAGGGAAGAGTTGTGAGCAGAAGCAGAGCCAGGTCCAAGCTCAGCGAGTCGTCGACTTCGCGCCAAAGGCTCGTTCGCCTCTCTCCTTCCTTCCTCACCCTTCACCTCGCCTTGTCTCTCTTCTTCGACTCGATTCTCTTACAGCAGGGAAGCTATTGACCAGCATCTGCTGGCCAACAGCCTCGCTAGGCTCTGCTCGCTCTCATGGTAAATCTTCCCACTCCGCGCTTTCTCTTCTTTTCCTCCCCCTCCTTCCCTTCTTCCCTTTCCCTCGCCAGCAGCAGCAAGTGGACACAGCGCACGCCGAGGATGCATAACAATCATACACTTCATTTCTTACCAGTCTTAATTGACGCCTTCCGTGACGATCACTGTACAAGCACTACCAGCTGAGGCGTACTCCTGCGCTCTGCTCCTCTCGTCGCCATCTCAGCAACCAAGTCGAGTTCTTCGAGAGCACCAAGCTGACCCTGTTTGACCGCTCACAGATTCCTTGACCTTCGCTGGACCCTAGTCCTCGCTTAAACTTCGTGAGTTTGCCTTCGTCGCTCTTTCCTCGACCTCGAGCTGACATTCTTTCTCCTCTTCCAGTGCTCTGCTTTCTTTTCCTGCTTCCTCGCCAAGCTTTTCCTTCTCATGACTGGTAAGCTTCAATTCCATGTCCCCCTCCACAACACCACAGCGCCAAACATCGCCCTCTGAAGGAGGCTCGCGATCGTTCCGGGGATTCGCTGCTCGTCGTGCAGTGATGATTATCCTATATTTTTCAGTTCTGCTACCAAGAGGTCTCGCAGCCTCGATGAAGATATTGAGATACCAAGCTTTACCTCATTCTGAGCACATCAGACGAGCAGCCCCCCTTTGCTTTCGCCGAGCACTTCGCAACGAAAACGGAGTCGAGGATTGAGCGCTGACTTTCATCTCTTCCTTCTGCAATAGCTTGACCTTTCTTCGTTACCTCGCCCTCATCCGCCATCATCGCCATCACCATCGTAAGCTTTCAACCTCGTTGTCGTCGTCGGCAAGGAAACGGACGGAGAGGCGCTTGTAGGATGACAATCAGCGTATATCCATTCTCTGTATGGACACCCCAAGCTGCGTCCCACGCTCGTCTTCATCACGACTACCACCATGGCACAAGTCGGGACCGTCGTCCGGCCGAGGGAGCGCGAAGGGGAAAAGAAGGTCCTCTCGAGGGTTTTCCGATTACTCGGAGCACAAACTTGTAACTTTCCGACGGAACCATCCCGGCTTGTACGGGAGGGAAAGTGATGGGATGGGAGGGAAGATGTGAGGGGTTTCTCATGAAGCTACAACGGCGGCTGAACATCGCGCTACGTTCGTTTCGGGGGAGGGGAGCAAGATTGCCATCGTGTTGGAGGATGGGAAGCTGACTCGTCTTCCTCCCTACAGTTCTTCGTCGCCTTCCGTAGTTCTTGCTGTTGTTGAAAAGCCTTTTCTTCCTCTCACTTCTTCGTCCGAGCCCTGCGAACTCCTTTGAGAACAGAGAGCAGACAGCGAAAACATACAGCGAATACGCCCTCGCACATCAGCTCCATGCTATCGTCGTGCAGACGACGCGAGTACCCACAGAGCATCGGCGAACCGCGGAAACGAAAGCTCAACATCGGCGAAGTGCTCGGCGCAGGTCTTGCTCGCCCCGTTCGCTGCTCGCTCTCAATCTCAACGACTTCGCATGCTCACGAGTTCAAATATGAGAAAACACGACCAAGCCTCCCAATTTCCATCAGATCTCTGTTCAAAGGACTTCACTCATCCCGACCCCCTCGATGTTACCCTCCCAATCCATCCCTCGCCGGCTTCAAAACGAAACGCAGACAAGGGTAGAGAGGCAAAGGGATCGTTTCGGAAGTATCAGTAAAGTGGTCATCATGGGAAATTGGGAGCTAATGTAGTCTGCTGCTATCCTCCTCCTACCTCCTCCTACTCGGCTCGGTGGGTAAAAAGCGGAAGCTCGTGGGAAGCGCACGACGCGACGGAAAGGACCAGCCTTTAATCGTCACGCAGCCTGCGAGCAATCTCGTCCTTCTGCGCTTGGAGAGCGGCGACCTTGTCGGCCTTGGTGGCATCGTCTGCGAAGGAGCGGGGCGAATGGTCAGCCGAGGTTCGAGCGAAACGGCGAGGATGGCGATTCGACGTACAGGACAAGGAGACCTGGTTGAAGGGGTTATCCGGGTGCTTCTTGAAGGCGAGGAAAAGGCGCTCGTTGTACTGCTGAAGTCTGTCGATGCGGAAGGTCAGCTGCGCTCGTCGGACGGCGACGAAAGCGAGAGCGTACCGGAGACCGGGGAAGTCCTTCTTCAACTGAGGGAGAGCGTCCTCCTTGTAGGCCTCGAATGCAGCCTTGTAGCGCCTTTCGGGGTGAGTCTCGATCTTGGCAGCCTGGGGAGCGGAAGGAGAGGCAGAGAGAGGTGGGGAGCACGAGGAGAGAGTGGAGAGCAAGGCAAGGGTCAGCTTAATCCTCAGAACACGCTACAATTGGCACCGAAGCTCACCTGGGATCCAATCGCCGCCTTGTCCGAGCGAGAGCCGACGAGGTTGAGCATATCGAGAGCGTCGTCGATTCCAGAAGCCGAGAAGGATTGAGGGTCGTCCGAGAATCCCGACTCGAAGCTAGGAATCTTGGGAGTCGACTTGACGGGCGCCGCCTTCTTTGCTCCAGCCTTGGGGTTGGCTTTGGGCTTCGAAGGCATCGACGACTCTTCCTCGGCGAGCAAACGCTCACGCTCGGCCTTCTTGCGACGTGCCTCCTCTGCTGCTGCTGCCTTGTCGGCGCCCTTGTCCTTGCCTTTGCTGTACGAATCAAAAGAGCGTGCGTCAGTTGTGCGCGAAGGGAGCGCAGGTAAAGCGACGACTCACGCTCCCTTTGCCCATTCAGCGTCCTCCTCCTTGGCCTTGACGGCCTTCTCGGCGTTCTTCTTGCCTTCAGCTGCTTCCGCCTTGCGCGCCTGTGAAACCCGAGCATGAGAAGGTCAGCGAGACGAGCTCGAGCTGTTCGAAGGAGAGGGAACGACAAACGCGACCGGCGACCTGCTTTGCGTTGGGCTGTAGGAGAGCGAGCGAGTTAGTTGTAGGTTAGTAGAGCTTGAACACCCCTGTAGCTCACTGGCATGGTTGTTCTAGAGTCGAGTCTTGGAGATCGATGCGAAAGGCGGGAGACGAAAGAGCGGGGGGCCTCTTCGTCGCTTTCTAGCTCCCGCCTCATCTTGCTGCACCGAGTTACATCATGTCTGGCACACCCAAGCGTACTTCATCCACCAACATTGAGGTGAGCTCTGCCTCTTGCTCTCCTACAGCTTTCCTTCGCTCTCCAGCTGACGTCGACTCGTCTCCGCCCACCCTTTGCCCTCGATTCTAGGGAGGAGCGACCTTCAGGAGGGTGAGCTACCTCGTTACAGCTCCCAGCGCTCTCGAAGTCTAACTCTATGCTCTTACAGACCTCCAACACTGCTCGCGGTTCCGTCTCTGCTGTCGGACGCAGGAGCGAAGCTGGCCTTCAGTTCACTCGCACTCAGGATGATCTGACTCGCCCTTCTGTGAGTAGGGAGAGCTCTCCTACAGGTCCCTAGGGTACAGCTAACATTTCTCTTGCTCTGTAGGCTACCAAGAAGGACATGTCCGAGTGGCTCGTCAAGCTCGAGCACATGTTCACCGTCACCCCTCAGCGCATGCGCATGTGAGCTACCACCTTCCACACCAGGACGATAAGCAGGACAATACTGACTCGTTTGAACGACCTACAGGATCGTCGATGGCTTTGTCGAGGTCTTGGAGAAGGGTCTCGCAAAGGAAGGCGAGGACGTCCCGATGCTCCCCACCTACGTCTTTGGCTGGCCTACCGGTCAAGAGAAGGGCGCTTACCTCGCCGTCGACCTCGGAGGAACTAACCTTCGCGTCTGCCATGTCGAGCTCGAGGGAGACGGCAAGTTTGAGGTCACTCAGACCAAGTACCGATTGTGCGTTCGAAGCTTCGCCGGTTTCAGCTGCTTTTCTATGGTAGAAGGGAAGGCTGACTCTAGGACTACTATTGACAGGACCGAGGAGCAGAAGCACGCTGATGGTCCCGAGCTTATCGACTTCTGCGCCGAGTGCTTGGGTCGCTTCGTTCAAGACCACTACGCCGACGACGACGGCAATGTCATCCTCGACGAGCCTCTCTCGCTCGGATTCACTTTCAGTTACCCTTGCGTGTGAGGAGAGTTTCGTCATCTCGCCTCGAGCTCATCGCTGATCTCCTTGCGCTACTAGCCAAGAGGCTATCGACCACGGAGTCCTCCTGCGCTGGACCAAGGGCTTCGGCGCACCCAACATTGAGGGACACGACGTCGCTGCCATGTTCAAGAAGTCGCTCGCCAAGTTTGTGCGTCCCATCTGTTCGTCTTTTGATCGCCGAAGCGATTGCTGATCGGCTTCTCCTTTCGCAGGACGTCCCCGTCGAGCTTGTCGCTCTCATCAACGACACCACTGGTACCCTTATCGCTTCAGCATACGTCGACACTGCTACTCGCGCCGGTATCATCTTCGGAACGGGCTGCAACGCTGCGTGAGTGCTCGCTTCGGGTGCGCCGAGCAGAACCTCAGCTGACCGTTTCGCCTATACAGCTACATGGAGAAGATCAGCTCGATCCCCAAGATTGCCGACAAGGGACTGGATCAGACTGAGGAGGTGAGCTTTTCCTCACTTGACATCTCGACGGACAGGCGATTAACTCGCTCTCGGCGCGCGCTCCCAGATGGCCATCAACTGCGAGTGGGGAGCCTTCGACTCGTCTACGCACGAGCACCTTCCCCGGACGCCTTACGATGTCATCATCGACGAGACTTCCAACAAGCCAGGACAGCAAGCCTTCGAGAAGATGATTGCTGGTCTCTACCTCGGAGAGGTGTTCCGTCTCGTCATGATTGAGCTTATCGACGAGGGAGTCCTCTTCCTTGGTCAGGAGACTTACAAGGTCGAGAAGCCATTCGGTTTCGACACGGCTTTCCTTTCGCTCATTGAGAGGTGGGCTTTTTTGCTGATTCGGAGGAGAGCATAGCTGATGCTGTTACTTGCAGCGACACCACCGACGAGCTCCTCACCGTCACTGGACTCTTCTCCCACTTCTACTCGCTCGACACTACCATCAAGGAGCGTCAATTCTTCAAGAGGTGCGTTTATCGAACTCTCTTTTCTCTCCCCCTCGGCGCTCTCATGCTCACTCCCTCGCGTATCGTCCCCCCAGGCTGGCACAGCTCATCGGTACCCGCGCGGCTCGTCTGAGTGCTTGTGGTATCGCCGCTATCGTCTCCAAGCAAGGCTACCTCGAGGATGGCTGCGGTATCGCCACCGATGGATCCCTCTACAACGTGAGCTGTCTCCTTCACCTCCTCCCCACTCGCGACCAAGCGCTCATCTCCTTCGCCCTCGTCCGTCACAGAAATACCCCAAGTTCCCCGAGCGCCTCGGAGAGGGACTCGTCGACATTTTTGGAGAGAAGGGAAAGTGAGTGGCTCTTATCTTGCCTCGACCTGCTCGGCGCTCGTTCATCCACTCACCCGCTTCGCTCGTTTCCTCGCTTGCAGGGGTATCCGCACGTACCACGCCGAGGATGGATCCGGAGTAGGAGCCGCCGTCATTGCTGGTGAGTTGCTCTCTCTTTCCGTTCGCCCTCCCTCCGACGAGGAGAACGAGAAGCTGACCCCCTCCTCGCGCACAGCCATGACCAAGGCTCGCCTGCTGGCGGGCAAGTAAACGGGTTCGGCCAACAAATTGAAAGCAGACACGGAGGGGTCAGGTTCATCTCTTCTTCATTTTGAAGCTTGTGCTGTACAAACCATTTTTCGAAACGGATTTCGAGCCTCGGCGGGCGAATGAGGGAGGTTGGGCGAAGTGAGCAGGTTGACCGCGCGCTTGCGCTTTGTTCTGAGGGATGTACAACAGCGAGGCGAGGCGGGGCGTGGCCAACTCTCTGCTCTCGAGTCGAGCAAGTGAATGTGTCGAACCGTTGGGAAATCGTATTCGACCGAACCCCCTTTCCTCGTCTCCATAAAGCGGCCGACTTCGACTTCTAATACTGCACCCTATATCCAAACTTTTCCAATTCTGCACACCGCGGTAGCTGTTCGGATCGACGGGTCAAGGGTCAAGGGTCAGCTCGGGCTCTCGTCGCCTCGACGAGGGAAAGAGGGAGGGAAGAGCTCACCTTCTCCTGCGTAATCTCTTTGACTTTCTCCCAATCGGCGCCGAACCCTGCGTGCGTGCGCGACGAGACGAGGAGGGAAGGAGGGGGGTCAGCGGGCGGGGGCGAGAAGTGAGAGAGGAGAGGATGAGGATGAGAGCGAGAGCGTACCGAGGAATCCTCGAGCTCTATCCAATCGTTCATCGCGGTTTTGGATCTACGAACGAGTCGGAGGGGGGGAAGTCAGCGAGCCCAGACGAGACGAGAAGAGAAGGACAAGGGAGGCAGAAGGCGAAACTCACCTCCTGCCTACAAATCATCTGAATCCGACTAATGTACGACCTCTCAACCGTTCTCTCAAACTTGGCGAGGTTACTCGGCACCTTAACATTAACGGGCTTAGCCGTGCCCTCCTCCCCCTCCTCCCTAGGCGGCAATCGAATGAATTTGGTAAGATCATGACGGTAAGCTGCGCTACCTGGTTCGTTGGAGGAAGTGAAACCGAGGTGAGGGTTCTCCGAAATGAAGGAGGCGTAGATGGGGTGTTGGGCGAATTGGGAGGGGTTGACGAAATAGGGGATGTGCATGTTGGTCGTTGTTCGGGGGACCTGTTCGGACACCCTCCAGCGTCAGCGGGCGCGCCGGGCGGGGGACGAGGGAGGGGAGGGGGGTGGGAGAACGTACGGTGTATTTCGGCATTGATTCAAAGGCGAAATCTGGGTCTGCTGGAGTTGAGGTGCCGAAGAGGGAGGGCAGCTGAGTGAGGAGAGAGAAGAGGAAGAGGACGAGAAGGGGGGCGATTTGAAGCCACATGGATCCTGGGGCTGCTTGCTGTCCTCCTGCTTGCCGCTGATGTTGGTGATGGCCCGGTCTCCGTCCCCCAGTAGACATGTGCACGCCGCCAGGTCCAAAGAACTGGAACGTCCCTCCGCCGAAGGGTGACCCTCCGCCAAATTGAGCTCCTCCGCCGCCTTGGCCGAAAAACATCGAGAAGAGGTCCTCGGGGGATAATTCCTCGCCGCCGAACCCTCCTCGCTGCCCCCCAAACCCTCCGCGAGCAAAGGGAGAAGCTCCCCCTCCTCCGCCGCCGCCGCCTCGTGAATCGGGATCACTACCCGTTTGGTCGAAAATGGCGCGCTTGTTGCTGTCGCTTAGTACTTGGAATGCTTTCGAGACCACTGTGAAGGAGCAGTAAGGGTCAGCCAAGAACCCCGCATGCTCGTGGACGAGGGAGGGAGAGCGCACTCTTGAAAGCCTCCTCGGCTCCGGGGGCACCGCATTTGTCGGGATGAAGGCCTGTGGAAGATCGGAACGTTAGTTGAGTTCTACCCTGCTTGCACGAGGTCCCAACGCACCGAGAGCGAGCTGCAAGAAACCGAGAGGGATCAGCCAAGAGGGTTACGCGCGCCGTCGGGCGACTTGAGGCCAGAAAGAGCGCCAACTCACCTTCCTATACGCCTTCTTGACTTCTGAATCTGAGCAACCTTTCTCGATAGCCAAGATTTCGTAATACTGAGTCACCCTACATGCCTTGACACGCTTAACGAGAGCGGCTTGGGCTGGAGTGTAATCTCGCGCCTTGTCCTCTGCTGGCGGGGTTGAGGTTGAGGGCTTGGAAGTGGAAGCACGAGGGGTTGGGCGAGAGGAAGTAGTAGATGCAGAGGGAGGGGGGGAGGTAGCGGAAGAAGTGCCAGAGGATTGTGCTTGTGCTGCTGAGTCGGCCTTTTCGATTCGAGCGAGGAGAGCAACAGCTTCGGGAGTGGATTGGAGTGAGATGCTCTTTTTGCAGAAACGGAGGGCGGAAGAGTAATTGTCGTTGGAGTAGTGGCGTTTGGCGATGTCGAGCGCCGATTGAGCTTGGTCGGCGTTCATTGAGGGAGGAGAGGGAGAGGGAGAGGGAGAGGGTGAGAGAAGGGAGAGAGGAGCAGTGAGCTCTCAGAGTAGAGTAGAGCTCTGCTGTCCTGCTGCCTGTAGCCTTGTAAGACGACTCGAAAGGCGGAGGTGGGTTGAAACGAGTTGAGAGACGAGGTGAGAGCGGTCAGAGGGAGAGAGGCGTGAGACGTGAGCTCGAGCGCTGGCGACTCTTGTCGACCTGCCATCAACTGTCGAATGTCTCTATCGCTCGTCTTACTCGCTGCTTGGCATCAAATACTACCACCTACACCTCCCCCAACTGCACTACAACCTCCCAATCGACGGAGAGCAGCTTCCAATGCTTCGAGCCGACGTAGCGTCTCTAGGTGAGCTCTCTTTCCTCTTCCATTTCACACGTCCTTGGCTGATTCAAACTTGAACGCGGTTGTAGTACATATTCACCTCGATTATCCACCACTCGTGCTGCTCCGGCTCTAGTCACTAGTACAGAACCACCGAGCGACAAGCAAGCGGGAGGAGGAGGTTACTTTGGCTCGCCTGTTGCCTCTCCTCCCACTTCGAGGATAGTAACACCTTCATCAGCTACAACTACAACTACGACTTGCCCTCAACCAGCCATTGTACCCTTCCCTTCAACTTCATCATCCTCCCCCACCACCACTCGTTCCTCCCCTCCTTCGTCCAACTCAGCCAACCCAAGTTCCCTATCAGCAACAGCGACACCCTTCTCCCCACCCCTACGACGAACAATCTCCACCTCCTCTCGCACTCCCTCCCTCTACACCTCCACCTCCCGTCGCAACTCGAACGCCTCTCGCACCTCCATCCTCAGCGACGGTTTCCGTCCAGTACCCACCACCGCACCATTAATCACCACTACCTCGGACTCATCCCCTTCCCTCGGCTTGGGACCAGCACCTACAGCGAGCATGTCCTCCAGTCGCGCTTCGAGCATGTCCGAAACTCTGGTGGATGCTAAAGGGGCCTTGGGCGAGGTGCAGGCAGGTGTGGCGAGCAAAGAGGGGAACAGTGCACACAAGAAGAGCTCGTTTGGGTTGCCGTTTACGAGGAGGAACGTCAGTACTAAGAGTTCGGACCAAGAGGGCAGCTCGGGCGGAGGAGGAGGGACACTGGGAGAGAGGTTGAAGAGGAGTTTGAGTAAGAAGTAGATATAGGTTTCCTTTTTGAGATTTATTTAGATGTTTAGGATTTCATTGTTGTACTGCAGTTTCTTGCTTCCCACTTGGACTTGAGCGAGAGGAGCGAACGCATCTCTCTCTCTCCTTCCTTCATCTCACTCGTCTTCAACTAATCCTCGTCGCTTCGTCTCTCGGATCCTTTCTTTCTTGCTGCTCGTTACACTACATCTTCCCTCCCCTACAACCCTCTCGCCAGCATGTCCAAACTCGCCGTTCCGTCAACCTCAGCTCGTCCCGTCGTCTTCTTCGACGTTTCCATCGGCAACACTCCAGCAGGCAGAATCAAAATGGAACTCTTCTCCGACGTTGTACCCAAGTAACTCCTCCTCCACTGCTGCTTCGTCGCTCGCCGTCTGTCTCGAGCTGAGCTGACGACCTCCCCTCGTCGACCCCTCGCTAGAACGGCAGAGAACTTCCGTCAACTAACTACAGGCGAACACCGAGTGAACGGTCAACCCGTAGGCTACAAAGCCAGTATCTTCCACCGAGTGATTCCCAACTTTATGTGCCAGGTGAGTCTCTCTCTCCCTCTCCCTCTCTCCTCCTGCGCTGTATTGCTGAAGCTGAGAGGGTTTACCAGGGAGGAGATTTCATCAATGGAGATGGAACGGGCGCGACAAGTATCTATGGCCCTCAGTTTGAGGATGAGAACTTTGAGATCAAGCATGATGCCGCGGGGTTGCTTAGTATGGTGAGGCTATCCTTTTTCTCTCCCCCCACCACTCCCTTCGTTCGCTAATCCTCTCTTCTTACATGATAGGCCAACTCCGGACCTGGTACCAACGGCTGCCAGGTGCTTAATCCCCCCTCCCCTCCTCCTCGCTCCCACCCTTCGCCGAAGCTGATCCCCCCCCCCCCCCCTCCTCGACACACAGTTCTTCATCACCACAGCACCAGCACCCTTCCTCGATGGCAAGCATTGCGTATTCGGCAAAGTACTGGGTCAGGACGGCATGCTCGTGGTCAGGAAGATTGAGAACGTCGCGACTGGTGAGTTGGTTCGTCGGGGCAGAGGGAGGGGAGCCGAATGCTGATGGATGGGAGCGATACAGGTCCTAACAATAGGCCAAAATTGACGGTTACTATCACGGGTATGTCCTCTCGCGCCTTTTCTTGTACCTCGAATCCTCGCTGATTGACGACCTTGAACAGAGTGCGGCGAGATGTAGATTGCGCCGAAGTGAGAAACAAAATGTACCTTCATACCACTAGATCGACCGCTTCTGCACGAGAGAATCGGATACGCTCAGCTCTTCTCTCCACCGAGCCATCTACAGGCTGTTCTGACGCCCTCAGGTGAGGTGCAGCTAGCGCCGAAGGGGGAGGCTCAGAGGACGGGTTCTCTGCTCCTCTTTGCACGATGGGACGGGGAGCCAAGGCCGCGAACGCTCTTTATAGCTGCTCAGCAAATGCTCAGAGAAACTCTGAGGTCGCTGCTCCTCTGTAGCACCTCTCAACGCTCGAATGACTTGCGCCGAGAAAGGGTAACGCCGATTTGACCGTGTCTGCACTCGAGTAGCCTTGCAAAAAAGTCTTTGTAGCTCTCGAGTTGAGTACTAGCAACGTCAAGTACAGCTTATGAGAACTCGCTTGCAATTCTGTAGCTTCTCTTGACCATCCAGCCTTGCTCTCCCGAGCTCAGTTCGGAGAGTCTCGGGTCGAGGTCCGAGAAGAGCTATTGAACAGCAGAGGGTGTAGGGAAGTAAAGCTGGTGATCCCGAATACCCTTAAATTAAGCTGTACTAGAATCCAGCACCGGTTGAAGTCGAGCCAAGGTGGATTAGAATTGAACCAACCATCGCTCACCTCTTTCGACCCAGCTGCTCCGCGTCTCTCCTCTGCCTTCCTCCCTCCTCCTCGTCTCGTCTCGTCTCGTCTCGTTGCTCAGCTCGCCATGTCGCTCCCTACCCTCCTCTCTTCCGCTTCTTTCGCCTTGAAGCGTACGGCTCCCAAGGTACGCTTTCTCCCTAACGCAGAGCGAGAAGAGCTACAGCTAACCCTCGTCTCGACTTCCAACACACAGTCGTTCCGAACCCTCGCCACCGCCGTCAACACCCCTCCTGCCAAGCCTGAGCAAATTAAGAAGTTTCAGATTTACCGATGGGTGAGCCTAACTTTCTACCCTACTACATCTCTCAGCGGGAGAGAGGGAGGGAGGCAGCCAGCGCTCGTTCGCTCGTCGCCGGGTAATCTGGCCCGCGGCCTCCCTTCTCTCCTCGCCTCTTCTCTCTGTAGCTCCACACCATGACTGACAAACCACATTCTGAATGTCCACTAGAACCCCGACAAGCCAGCCGAGAAGCCCCACTTGCAGACTTACTCCATCGACCTCTCAAAGTGCGGCCCTATGGTCCTCGACGCCATTCTCAAGATTAAGAATGAACTTGATCCTACTTTGACTTTCCGGAGGTCTTGCCGTGAGGGAATTTGTGGTTCTTGCGCTATGAACATTGATGGTCAGTCCTTCTTCTCGTTGCTCTTGGGCGAGCTGGGAGGAGCACGGAGAGCTGACCCCCCGACGATCGGAGCATAGGTGTCAACACCCTGGCTTGCTTGAAGAGGATTGAGAAGGACGAGAAGGATATGAAGATTTACCCTCTTCCTCACAGTAAGTTCCTCTTCCCTTCCCTCTACTCCTGAGTATCGAGCTGACCGCCCCCCGTGCACCCCGCAGTGTACATCATCAAGGTGCTTTCCCTCGTCCTCTGGCTTCGGTACAGGACATCGCAACTCACTCCTCTACCATCTACAGGATCTCGTCCCCGACATGACTCAATTCTACAAGCAGTACAAGTCCATCGAGGTGAGCTTCTGAGCGTTCGAACGCCGACGCCGAGCCGAGCGCTGACAGCCTCTCGCGTGCTTGAACAGCCCTACCTGCAAGCCGAGAAGGCCCCCGAGGACGGACGGGAGCACCTTCAGTCGCGCGAGGACCGCAAGAAGTTGGATGGCATGTACGAGGTGAGTTGACGTCGCGTTCGACCCCTCCTGCCGAAACCCCGAGCGAAAGCTGACCCCTCCCTTTCGTTTGGCGATGCGTTCTAGTGCATCCTCTGCGCCTGCTGCTCGACTTCGTGCCCATCTTACTGGTGGAACCAGGATGAGTACCTCGGTCCTGCCGTGCTGATGCAGGTGAGCTCTATCTCCCTCTCCCTCTCCCTCCCACTCCGTCCGAGCTGGAACTGACTCTCCCCTCGCTCTGCGCGTCAGGCCTACCGCTGGATCGCCGACTCTCGCGATGGAAAGACCGCAGAGCGTCTCTCCAAGCTTCAGAACCCTTTCTCCGTTTACCGGTGAGGCTCTCTTCTCCCCCTCCACCTTCCCTCTCTTCCGCCGCCGAGCGAGCGCTGACCCCGCCCGTCGTTGGATGCAAACAGCTGCCACACCATCTTCAACTGCACCAAGACTTGCCCGAAGGGACTTAACCCTGCTAAGGTACGCTTGCCTTCTCTCCCCCTTCCCCACTCTTTGAGCTCGAGCTAACCCTCTTCGTTTCGTTCGCACAGGCCATCGCTTCCCTCAAGATGGAGCTGTCGCAGGCATAGGAAGGAGATGATGATGATGATGATGGAGACGATGGAGTCGTTGCATTGTTTGGGAGAAGAGGATTGTTTTTGTGCGAATCGGATGTACCTTACCACCCTATGCTTTCGACGGATGCGAAGGGAGAGCTCGGCGAAGGGCTGATGGAGGCGAGCGCGCGAGGGAGGTCAGCTTGCTACTCGACTCTCGAGATGAGACGTGTCCACGTCTCTGTACCGCTGTGCTCGTCGCAGAAAGAAGGACGGGACAGCCGACGCCCTAAAGCCCTCGCCTCGCCGAAGAGACAGAATCTCGGCGATGCTCGCAGGGCGTCTCTCTGAGCGTCTCAACCGTCGAGGAGGACGCGAAATTGATACACTACAAGAAGAGAAATCTAAGCTCCTCCAAACAAGAACCCTACTACTACTGACTGCCTATGAAACCGACATGCCAATCCTTGCTGCCAACGTTCCATACTGCCTTGAAGCGAGAGCTCGATGCCGGTAGATGAGGACCGCGACGGAGACGGTCGCGAAGAAGATGTTGCAGAGCTGTTGGTCGAGAGGAGGACGTTGAGCTCGATTGTACGGAGAGTAGGGAGACGAAAGCGAGGAGAAGGAGAAGGGGGGGACTCACCACAAACTCGAAGAAATCGCCTCGCTCGCGACTGACGACACGAGTACAGGCTTCCCAGGTATAAACCTCCTGTACCTGTCTCCTCTCCATCCCTTCCGCTCGCCGTCTTCGCCGCCTTGCCTCCCTCTCTCTCTCCCTCTCGCCCTCCTCATCCGCCTCACCCCTCAGCGCATCCTGCAGATCCTCATCGTCCAATCCCTCAGGATCGGGGTCCAACTCGAGTGCTTCCTCTACTGTAGCTTCGTCGGGGAGGACGGGCTTCCATTCTTCCTCTTCCTCCTCTTCCGAGTTGGTGGGTTGGTTCGGAGAAGGAGGGGGAGGGGTGCGATCGCTTGAAGTGTGAAAAGAGGAGGGAGAGTTGGAAGAGGGGTTGAGGAGCACGCAGGTGAGCGCTCGTCTGTTGCCGTAGACTTTGCAGACGGGGCTGCCGAGCTGTAGAGAGAGCGAAAGGGTCAGCAACGACGTGCGAGTGCGCGTGCCCACCTGGTCTATGTAACGCGCTTCTCCTCTCCACCAGCGCTGTAGTAGGGAGTGAGAGCTTACCTCGTTAGCTGGACAAGGACTACATTCCCCCGTGCTACGACAGGCGAAATCTCCTGCGAGAGAGGTGCCGGGTGGGAGAGTTGCTGTTGAGGAGGAGGAGATGGGGCGCGAGGAGGAGGGGAGAACGGCGCGGCGGGTGAAGATACGAGGGAGGGAGAGAGCCGAGGTTGGAGTGAGGAGGAGTGCTCTAGAAGGGTGCAGAAGGGTTAGCTTGAGAGAGAGACGAGCCCCAGGCTAGACGGGAGTCGCCAAACAACGGGAGAGCAGGCGTACAGGACGAGTAGTAATGGTAGGTAGTAGGGTGCTGTAGTAGAGCAAGATGCTCTTGTTGACCGCATCTCAAGCCCAAACTTTCTCCACGAGTCGAGACGAGCAAGAACGAAGAGAAAGGGGAGGAGCAACAGACTCGGAAACGGTCAAGTCGCTGGTTCAACTGCTCCCACATCGTCCCTCAAACCATGGACACCGAGAGTGAGTATCTCGCTCTTCCAGCTCGATACAAATGCTCACTCTGTACCCTTCTAGGTCTGCAAGAAGTCGCCCGCTTGCGCGCTCACCACGATGTCAAGTCGCTCAAGTGAGCCCTCTCTCCCTCCTCAGCCTGTCTCTACACCAACTCACAGCGTCTACCACTCTACAGAAAGGTAATCAAGGACTTTTACGCCCTCGCCGACCCCAAGATCTCAGGTCAAGAGCTGTGCGTTGCCTCTCTCCCTCTTGCTCTCGCTCTCCTCCTGCAGCTCGACTCAAGCTGTTCTACCTCCTAACAGACAAGCAGCGCACGAAACCTTCATGATGGGCTTGGATCAGCTCGCGCAACACCTCTCGAGGACGGCTAGGTTGCAGAGGGTAACGGAAATGGAGGTAGCGGGTTACGTCGAGGAAGCAGCGGCTACTGGTGAGTTCTTACCTGCTCCTACTCCCTGCAGTCACCCGTACTGATCCTATCGACACCCTGCCACCAGAGGCGACCAGTACCGAGACCTCCAACCGCCTCATTGACCTCACCGAACGACTTCGTGAAGCTCAGCAAGAGCGAGCGAGGAGGATCGAGTACGATACTATCGCCAAGACGATTGGAAAGCTTCCTGATCGGGAGAAGGGCAAGGAGTACGTCCCTATCCCCTCCCTCTCTCTCCTTCTGTCGACCTCCGCGAGCCGCTGCTAAAACCCCGACTTCGCGCAGGACCAAGGAGAAGCTCGTGGAGGACATTGCGACCCTCAAGGAGGAGGAAGAGACGTACGCTGGGACGTGGAAGCAGCGGCGCGAGGCGTTTGATCAGATTGTCGATTCGTTGGAGAAGATGGGAGAGGCTCTTCGGTGCGCTTTTCGGTCTCCTCCTTCCTCATCTCTTGCTGAACTGACCCTTTTTGATTTAACAGAGACGAGAAGGCCGAACAAGAACGGCGGCGAGCCCTTGATGAGGACGACAATGAAGTGCCTCCGCCGCCGGCTGGAGGAGAGGGAGCAGCTCTCGATCCCAACGCCAAGCCTTTCGAACGGTCGAGCACGGCTAAGAGTACACCACAACCAGGAGAGGGGGAGCAGTCAATAGGTGGAGGAGAGGCGATGGAAGGCGTCGAGCAGGAGGAAGGCGAGGAGAGGGAGGAAGGTGAGGCATAGCCTCGCGCTCGGCTGGCGGCGGAAGGGCGTCTTGTGTATAGTCTTCTTGTATTCCTCCCTAGTTGTCAAACATACACAATCCATCATCTACAGCAGCCTGATCCAGCGAGAGCCTACTGCCGCGAGTTGTAGACCTTCTCCGCCTCGGCGATGGCCTCATCCACGCGAGCGACCTCGGATCCAACTCCCTGGGCTCCATCGTCCTTTCCTCCTCCCTATTGAACATACGCACACACAAGAAGTCAGCTCAGCCTCCTCAACCCTCACTCGCGCGCGAACGCAGAAACGCACCTTTCCACCAACAATCGCCGAAACGGCGGCGATCCAAGTCTTTGCGGTGAAAGTCTTGGAAAGATCGGCCTTGGGAACAAAGTTGAGGTGCACGACACGGTCCTCGGGCGAGACGCTGAAGAAGTAGGCGGCCTTGTTGAGAGTCTTGGCTTGCGCGGTTCCGGCTTGGAGGACCTGCGAGATGCGAAGCGGGTGAGCGAGGAGGGAGGGAGAAGGAGAGAGGGGAAGAGAACAAACCTTGGCGTTTCCAGCGGCGTCGTCGAAGCGGGTGACCATGACCAAGGCCTCGGGGTTGGCCTTGAAGTAGGCGGAGACGGCGTCGGCGACCTACGATGAGTGGGAGGGAGGGTCAGCAGCGGCTCGGGCTCATGAACAGCGGCATCAAGAGATCAACTCACGGCCTTGCCCTGCTCCTTCTCGAGTCCACGAGCAGCGTCAATGATGGCCTTGCGCTCGGCCTTGAGCTTCTCCTTGAGGAGATCCTTGCGAACGACCGAGATGTCGAGAGGTCCGAGGTCCTGTTCAAGTTCCTCTCGTCAGCTCTCCTTCCATGCTTCAAGCACGCCAAACGACAACTCACCGACTCGAACACCTTGAGCGCCTTGTCCTTCTCCTTGATATCGAGCTTGAGGATCGACTCGAAGCGAGCCTCGGTGTCGCTGGCGAGCTGCGAAGCCTGGCGAGCCTCTTCACCCGTGACGGCGATGATACGACGGATTCCCTTGGCGATTCCGGACTCCTCGGTGATGACAAAGTCCTTGATATCGCTCGTCTTGGCGACGTGGCTATCGAAGTCGGCGAAGGGAGGGTCAGCGAAAGCGAGAGGATGAGAGAGGGAGCAAGCAACTCACGTTCCACCGCAGAACTCGACACTGGTGGACCTCCATTTGGGGTTGGTGATATCGGCCATCATCTCATCGAGGCTGTACTCGAGAGTAACGACACGAACAGGGTCGGGGTAGGCCTCTCCAAAGACGGCACGAAGACCAGGAATCTGCTGAGCCGTCTTGAGGTCCATCTCCTTGGAGAAGACCTTGACGGCCTTCTTGATCCACTCGTTCGAGATGCCCTCGATCTTGGCGAGGTCGTCGGTCGAGATGGGAGACTTGTGAGAGAAGTCGAAACGGAGCTTGGTGGGAGCGACGAGGGAACCCTTTTGGTCGATGTGGTCGCCGAGGACCTCACGGAGAGCGTAGTTGAGGATGTGAGTTCCGGTGTGGTTGTTGCGGAGAGGCCAGCGGCGGAGCTGGTGTAGGGAGGAAGCAAGTCAGCGTCGGGTCCGGCGAGGCGGAGGAGGACCAGCGAGCTCGACTCACCTCATCGTAGGAGGAAACGACCTTGTCGCCAACAGAGAGGGTTCCCTCCTTGACGGTACCAATGTGAAGAACGTAGCCGTTGAAGACCTGAACGTCCTCGACGAAGAAGTCGGCCTTGCCATCAATGACGATGCGACCAGTGTCGCACTCCTGTCCTCCCGACTCGGCGTAGAAGTTGGTCTTGTCGAGCAGGACTCCGATGAGAGTCTGGTCGGGAGTCTCCGAGGTCGACTCGTAAAACTTGCTCGAGTGGTAGATGGCCTTGATCTCGGCGTCGACGTTGCCGAGGCCTGTTGCGCGAGTCGGTCAGCGGGGATGAGAGCAATGCGAGGTAGATGATGACTCACCGAACTTGTACTGATCGTCGGTCTTGGGGACGGCATCGTTGGCCTCAAGGGCTCCGAGGTCGTGAACGTCGAGACGAACGGCCTGTCCATCTCCCTTCTTTCCAGCACCCTTGCTAGCCTCCTTACTCTCGTTCTGCGCCTTCTCGAAAGCCTCCTGGTTGACGGTAAGTCCGAGCTCCTCAGCCATGAGCATGGTCAAGTCGACGGGGAATCCGTAGGTGTCGTAAAGGCGCCAGACGTCGGCTCCCGCGAGCTCCTTAGATCCCGAAGCGTTGGCGGCCTTGACGTAGGTCTCGAAGAGCTTCTCTCCACGGTCGAGGGTGCGCGAGAACGACTCCTCCTCCTCGTCGAGGATCTCCTTGAGGTCGTCGTACTTGCCGGTGATTTCGGGGAAGAAGGGACCCTGTCGAGAAGCGAGGAGAGGTCAGCTGAGCTCGATAAAAAGGTTCAAGCGACAGAACTCACCATCTGCTCGATGAGGGTAGGGACGAGGTCACTGAAGAAGGTGCCGATGGGGACGCCGAACTTTTTGCGGACGTAACGAGCTCCCCTGCGAAGAACACGACGAAGAACGTATCCCCTACCGACGTTGCTGGGCACACCACCGTCGCAGATGGCGAAAGTGAGGGTGCGAACGTGGTCGGCGACGACACGGTAGGCGGTGTCGATTCCATCGACATCCTCCTTGCCGAGCTTGCCAGTGTACGGGCGAGCGTTGGTGAGCTCCTGGATGCGAGCGAAGAGGGGGAGGAAGACGTCGGTGTCGTAGTTGGAGCGCTTGTCCTGGAGGACCGAGACGAGACGCTCGAATCCCATTCCGGTGTCGACGTGCTGGGCGGGAAGAGTGCGGAGCGAGTTGTCGGCCTCACGGTTGTATTGGATGAAAACGAGGTTCCAGACCTAGAGCGAGCGAAGAAGTGAGCGTGAGCCGAGGTAGCGAGAAGCGAGCAGTGAGAAGCGGATGCGCACCTCAAGGACATCGGGGTCGTCCATGTTGACGAGGTGGGAAGCGTTGCGGCCTCCGATACGATCGTAGTGGAT
This sequence comes from Leucosporidium yakuticum, assembly GCA_019775505.1. Taxonomy (NCBI): domain Eukaryota; kingdom Fungi; phylum Basidiomycota; class Microbotryomycetes; order Leucosporidiales; family Leucosporidiaceae; genus Leucosporidium; species Leucosporidium yakuticum. The sequence goes on from JACWFO010000045.1 coordinate 171,205, forward strand.
CTCAGTGCAGGGTCCGCAAGGTCCAGTGGCTCCCATCTCTGCGAGAGCAATCAAAGGGTCAGCTCCGAGTCCTCGGTGCTCGATCTGGCCGACCTCGACGTACCCCAGAAGTTGTCCTTGGCGTTACCAGGGATGATCCTGCTCTCATCAACGCCGAGGTTGAGCCAGAAGTTCTTGGTCTCGAGATCAGGAGGCAGTCCGAAGCCGCCCTCGAAGTAGGTCACGTAGAGGCGGTCGGCGGGGAGGCCGTAGACCTCGGTGAAGAGCTTCCAGGCGAAGCCAGTAGCCTCGTTCTGTAGGTGCGAGCGAGCGTTAGCATGCGAGGCGAAGAGAATCCTCTATCGTCGGCGAAAGGGAGCGGGCGCACCTTGAAGTAGTCGCCAAAGGACCAGTTGCCGAGCATTTCAAAGAAGGTGTGGTGGTAGGTGTCCTTTCCGACGTCGTCCAAGTCTATCGTGATACAATGGAATCAGCTACGAGCCCTCAGAGCTCCAGCAAAGCGGCCTACCGTTGTGCTTGCCACCGGCGCGAATGCATTTCTGCGAGTTGACAGCGCGCTTGAGCTTGGAGAAGTGGGAAGAAGGGTCGACGGTACCGAGGAAGATGGACTTGTACTGGTTCATTCTGCCCGAGCAAAACCGTGTGAGCTTGGCCGTTTCATCTCGCTGAACGACGAGCTGCCATCTCGAGTCAAAGAAAAGGGACTGAGGGCTCACCCAGCGTTGGCGAAGAGCAAGGTGGGATCATCGTAAGGGATGGTCGAGGAGGAAGGTACAAAGGTGTGCTCCTGCTGCTTGAAGAAGTCGAGATACGTCTCGCGCACCTTTTGAGCGGGCCAAGTCCCCCACTGGCTCGTAATGGAGTCGGTCGACATGGGGCGCGAGTAGCGATAGATGGAAGAGGTGTGAGAGGTCTGTAGGAGTGTACGAGAGAAAGCGCCCAAGCGTAGGCTGCGCGAGGCGAGTATGGCTGAGTCGCGTCGACGGAGAAGGGCGCTGGTCAAGCGATTCGGCGCGAAGGTCGACGACGAGACGAGAGCGCCTCTCTTTCCTTCGTTTCTTCGTTCGCTTCAACTTTCTCTCGACTATATTCAGGTGTATCTCACAAGATGCGCTACCAGGCTTTGCCTCTGCTCTGCCTCGCTCCAGCACTCGCTCTCGCCTCTTCGCTCGTCCTCTCGCCTCTCGACAAGCCTCGCTCCGCTTTCCTCGAGGACGTACTGGAAAGCAACTCGGCGGATCAAAAGTATTGCAAGGTGAGTGGTTTCGAAAGCTTCTCGAAGGCTTCTCGCTGACTCTGCGCATTCCCTACAGCTTAGCGGAGAGATCCAGGACGCATGTTGCGATTACGCGACGGTCGAACAGACCAACAACGACCTCTTTGCCGCGCTGCACGACATTGTAGCAACTCCTTATTTTCGCTACCACAAGGTGAGCTCTCTCCTCCGGGCTTCAGCGCCGTCCTAGAGCTCTCGGTTGCCTCCTTCGCTGGACTTCGTCTCCGACGTGTCGGCTCGGCTTTGTAACCCTGACACGACTTTTTCCCTTCTCCAGGTCGATTTATTTCGTGAATGCCCCTTTTGGCAGGAGGATGGTAGCTGCATGAACCGAGCTTGCAGCGTGGAGACGACCGAAGAGGTGAGTGGCGGTCGCGCTTCGCTTCGCCTCGCCTTCTCATCGACCCTCCCTCTCCTTTGCGCAGGAGCACATCCCGGAAGCATGGCGAGCACAAGCTCTCGGAAAGCTGAAGCCCACCGAGGCGTCTCCCGTGCGTCTACTGCTTCTCGGAGTCCAGCTCGGCGCTGACCGTCCTCCTTCGCAGACCACCGAGCCCTCAGAAGACGAGTGCGCCATCAGCGACAGCGACTTTTGCGTTCTCGAGGATGAACTCGATTCGGGTACGTGCTCCTTGATCCTCCGTCTACGAGCGAGGGCTGACCTCCCATCTTCGCAGAGGGCGTCTATGTCGACCTACTCGAGAACCCCGAGCGCTTCACCGGCTACGCAGGTCAATCGTCCTCTCGCGTGTGGAAGGCCATTTATGAGGAGAACTGCTTCGCCCCCGTTCCCTACATCGATCCGTCTCGGTCGACCTCGGAAGGAGGAACTGGCTTCGCCCCTCTCAACGGCTTTGGCATGTCGAGTCTCCCTAGTGGACCAGGAGGAGGTGGATGGGGTGATAGCGAGAAGAAGCTTATTGGAAGCTTGGCGGGACCGAAGGATGGTGGGGATGAGATCTGTTTGGAGAAGCGAGTCTTCTACCGTGTCATCTCTGGTGAGTCGTCTTGCTCGTTCTCTTGATGGCTCGGAGGCATGTGTTGACCCTTCATCCGAATTGTAGGACTTCACGCTTCCATCTCGATCCACATCTGCGACGACTACCTCGATCAGCAGACGGGTGAATGGGTAAGCTCCGCCGAGCGCTGTTCTCGGCGCTTCACTGACTCTCACTTCCTCGACCAGGCTCCCAACCTCCAATGCTTCATCACTCGCATCGGACAGCATCCTGAACGCCTCCAAAACGTCTACTTCACCTACGTCCTCCTCCTCCGCGCTCTCTCCAAGTCGGGTCCTCAACTCCTCCGCACCCTTCAAGACACCTCCAGCGAGCCCGCCACCATCGAAAAGCTCAGCACACTCGTCGACGTGGCTACTGGATGCCCTAGCACCTTTGACGAGACGAGCATGTTCTCTGGCCCTTCCGCCGAGGTTCGTCCTGCTCTTCCTCGCGACGGCGCCCTCGAGCCAACGCTAAGCTTCTCCACCTCTACAGATCCTCAAGACCGAGTTCAAGGAGCACTTCCGCAACGTCTCGCGCATCATGGATTGCGTCGGCTGCGACAAGTGCCGTCTCTGGGGCAAGATGCAAGTAACAGGACTCGGTACCGCCCTCAAGCTCCTCTTCTCCTACGATGGCGAGTCGGCCCTTCCCCTCCCCTCATCAGGCGCCGTAGACAAGGACGACCCTTCCGCCATCGTCCTCTCGAGGAGCGAGGTCGTCGCTTTCGTCAATACCCTCCATCGCCTTTCCGAGTCGCTCGCCGCGGTCGACAAGTTCCGTCTCCTGTGGGCGCACCGGAACGACAAGCGGGATCGCGAGAAGCAGCAGCGGGCGGAGGAGCGCAAGCAGGAAACGGCGGCCAAGAAGCCCGTGAAGAAGGAGGAGGGATCGTCCGCCGCTGTCAAGTCCAAGCCGAGCGGCGTGAAGGAGGCGGCATCGGTCAAGGAGTCGGTGAACGCCGAGTTGGAGGAGAGGGGGCGAGTCTCAGGAGCTGTTCCGATACCTACGCCAACGGGGAATAGCTCGCGAGGCTCGTGGGATTTGAGGAAGGGGGTGTTGGAAAGGCTGGTAGACTTTTGCCGAGAAGGGTGGGCATCTTGCGTAGAGCGGACTGGGCGATATCTTAAAACCGAGCTGTAAACACGGGTCTTTGTCTTGGGACTTTGCGCGGTCTGGGCTGAGGAGCAGAGAGGGAGCGATGCTCGGCGTTGGACTTCGAACCTTTCCCTCACGGCAGAACGGCAGCAAGAGGGCAAAGTCGTGATAGAAGTATAATGACTATTTGCACCTTCTCCCCCTCTACAACTTTATACCAGCCATGGTCCGACGGTGGGAGCGGCTGCGCTCGAGCTAAGGAGCTTTTGGTGGACGAGGTTGAGCGCCTTGACGGCGTCGCGACCGTCAATGACGGACGAGATGTTGATCTCGGAAGCGCCCTGCGAGATCATCTCGATATTGATATTGCCCTCGGCGAGAGTGCTGTTGGCGAGGAGCAGCCGTGAACACGCTGAACGCAGAAGCACCGAAACAAGACGAGAGTCACCTGAACATCTTGCCGGCGATTCCGACCATGTTCTTCATGTGCTTGCCGACGAGGGAGAGGATACACATATCGCGGTTGATGGAAACCTAGAGAAGGGCAAGAGTCAGCTCCGTCGATTCGGGGCTGCTCGAGAAACGGCTCAAGAATCCACTCACCTCGCCAACGATCTGAAGCTCCTTGGTCATACGATCCATAACGGGACCACGGATGTCACCATTGATGGCCATACTGACGTGAACCTCGGAGGTAGAGATGAGGTCGACGATGACTCCGTAGCGGTCGAGGGTGCCGAAGATGCGAGCGAAGAAGCCGTGGGAGATGGTCTTGCGGTTGGAGCGGATGGAGAGGACGAGGATGTTATCCTTGATGGTGATGGCCGTGGGACCTCGTCGCAGCTGCTGCTCCGAGATGCTGTTGGCGCGCGATGGTGACCGTGAGAGCTCTTCGGCGGAGCCCTCTCCCTCTTCGGATGGAGGGTCGGGGAAGATGATGGTTCCGACGCCAGCGGGGTTCTCTACGTTCTTGATGCGAATGGGGATGGACGCGCGGATGACCTGCTCCATGGTGAAGGGGTGGATGACCTCGGAGCCGTAGTAGGTGAGCTCGGCGGCTTCCTCGGGTGTGATCATCGACAGCAGGCGTGCCGTAGGGACCTTGCGAGGATCGGCGGTGAAGATCCCGTCGACCTCCTTCCAGACCTGCAGCTCGGAGGCCGACAATCCGACAGCGCAGAGGGCGGCGCAGAGGTCGCTGTAGCCGCGACCAACCTGGGCCAAAAGCGAGCCGGGAACAACTCCGAAGAAGCCTGGAGCGGGAGAGCTGAGAGTCAGCACCATTCTCGCTCTCGCCGAAAGGGAGGAAACGCGAGAACTCACCGGTGACGACGGGAACTCGGTCGCCGCACTCCTGTAAACGCTCGCCGAGTCGCTTCGAAAGGCGGTCGTAGAAGGGTTGGCCAAGTTGTCGCTGTCCATCAGCGCTCCTCGTCTCATCGTCGTCTGCTGCCGACTCGACAATGTTCTCGAGCGAGACCAGCTCGGCGTCGACGCCCTGTTGGAAGCAGTAGAGTTAGCGAGCTGGACCCCTTCCAGATGAAAGGTGATCACTTACTCGATCCTTCAGCACTGCTACTACAATGCGGCACGAAAGCCGCTCTCCAACGCCGATGATGATGTCCTTTGACCGAGTCGAGATCTCGTCGATGATCTATGAAAGAAGGAAGCAAGTCAGCTCGGCGCGCTGGGGAAAGAAGGTAGAGCAAGAGACGCACCTGAGCAGCCAGGAGGAAGCTCCTCAAACGCTCGCAATCGTACTCGAGATCGTCCTCGAGCTCTCGGAGGAGAGCCTCGTCGCGCACGACAGCCCTTGCCGCCTTGAAATGGTCGTCTCGGATCTGATCCACGGTAGCGTTGAAGAGTTGAGGTCCTTCATCCGACATCCGCAAGCTCGAGAAGCTTCCCGCCAGACTGTTGGCACCTCGTACGCTCGGCGTTGAGGCGCCCGACCTGCTCGAGCTCGCTTGAGGAGCGCCATTGCTGGCGGACTTTTGGAAGATTTGAGAGGTGAGAGGGTTGATTCTGTCGGAGGTGGAAGCACCGGGAGTGCCAGCAGGGGAGGGAGCGATACTGGGCATGGACGAGGAAAGGTCGGGCGCTCGGGGCCTCAGAGCTTCCAAGGCGGCGCGGAGGAGGAGGTTGGTCGTTCCAGTCGACTTGGACTCGCCTGACCTGGCCGAGCAGACGACGGCGACCCTGTTGCCCGACTCGATGTAGGACCTGCGAAAGGCGAAGAGCACGCAAAGTGCCGCGGGTCAGCTCTCGTCGACGCTTGTGGCTAGGGAGAGCTTGGGTATGCTCTGATGGCACTCACGGGATGATATCAGAGGCGATGGCTCCGAGGAACTTGCCCAAGCTCGTTCCACCGTACTTTTGGACGATCTATCGTCGTCGGGAAAGAGTCAAGGTCAGTCGTCGCTCTCCCTCGGACTTCTGCAGCCATGATAGCAGACCGTGCAGGCTGCAGCACCTTCCTAGAGCTCTCGAAACTTACCCATGGCCGGTCGGGAGGGTTGGAGATGACGGAAGCTGACATGACGAGCGGGTCGAGGGAAAGTCGAGGAAGCGTCGACGATGGGCAGCAGCTGAAGGTGCAGGCTGTAGCTGATCAAAGGGGCGAGTCGTCTGAGTAGGTCGATACACGAGCGCTGTAGCGCTAAGAGCGAGATTGAAAGCGAGCAGAGAAACGACGAAGGCAAGGTGGAAAGAGTCAAGCGACGGCGAAGGCCATCTCCGACGATTTGGCCGACTGCGGGAATCGCGCGATCACGCCTACGGCCGGTTGGTTCATTGGCAGGTAGCTCTCAAGCTCTCCTACAGCACGTCGAGAACGACAAGACTGTACTGCAGCATCAAGAACTTCCATTCCGCCCCTTCCCTCACGCCTTTCGGTGCTCAATCTTCTCGACGCGAACCTCTCCATCGACCAGCTGATAGACGTATCTGTGGAGGAGCAAGCACGGTCAGCAAAGGCGGGCGGTCAGATCGTAAAGCTAAGAATCAACACACGTGACGACGACGGTTCCCTGGATGTCGAGAAGGGCGAAGGAGGGGATGGGCGTCGGCGGATAGGTAGAGAGGGAAGCTGGATCGGGTTTGGAGTCGGTTTGGGGTGCAGGGGTCTCGTTGCTTGCTGGTGATTTGGTGTCGTCGGCCTTCTCGTTGCTCGATGCTGCTGCTTCGTCGCTGGCGGCAGCCTTGCCCTCGGTCCCGTTCGGCGCTGGCTCCTCGGCGGTCTCTGCTGGGTCAGCGGCGGGCGCCGGAGGGGTCCAAAGCGGGGAGAAGGCGCCTGTAGCTGATCCGGGGTTGATGAAGAAGCGGCCGTCGTATTCAAAGGCTTCGAAGCTGGGTACGAGCGCCGAGCACGGTCAGCTCGCGGTCGGAGGGCGAGCAAAAGAGGCAAAGCTCACCGATGAGTTCCTCCAGAGATCAAGACATCCACATCCATCTTCCTAGCGACCGCGCTGAGAGCTTCCGTATCTCCCAGCGGCACCACTTGATGGCCGTGGAGGACACCTATCCGCAGGGGGCCATGCTGCAGCACGAGCGACGGAGGAAGAGCGGGGTTCTGTTGAGTGGATAGTTACAGAGTCAGCGCTGGTCAGGCGAAGAGCAGGGAGCCCGTTACAGCTCGTTCAAGCGGCTCACCTCGTCGTATTCACCGCGCACACCTCGTAGGTCCGGAGCCACTCCCCTGAGGTACTCCCAAGTCTCACGATCGCAAACGTTGCCTGTACTAACGATCTGCTGAATCTTGCCGGGCACCTAGAAGCGGGAGAGAGTCAGCTTGGTTGCGCTGTCGTCTGTGCACAGACGAAGCAGCTGCTGGAGCTCGGCCAGAGGTGGTAAACGCACCAGGAGCTTCTTGAACTTGGCTGGTAGATCGTGCGTGCGAGTAGGGATGAAGATGTCGCCGAGGACGAGGACGAGAACCATGGCGAGGTGGGGTGAGAGCGACGTGCGCTGGCTTCAACGGTGAGAGGTGACTGTAGGGGAGTAGTAGACGCTTCCCGAGTGTGCTGTACGATTCCTGAAACGCTACTTTGGGCGGGTTGGAGTCGAGATGCGAGGCGAGCAAGTGAGCGTAGGAGGCAGCCCTGCCGTTGAGCGACTCAGACGGTTCGGCGTTGACCCCCTGTTTCCTGATTCTTTGCTCGACTCGGCTGTAGCCTTTCAGAGATCTACTAAGTTTCTTCTACTCTCTGCCCTGCTCTCTCGTGACCTCCATCTGCTCCACCGGCGACTGAACCGGCCGCGACGAAGACTCGCCGAGACGGTCTTCAAGAAGCCATTTTGCTCCTTGTTCTCTTACTATTCACTTGACGAGCAGTTGTACTTCTCTTGCTACTCGGTGAGCCTCTCCTGTACCACTACACGTCCTCTGCGGGTGCTCCACAACCCCGCTTGACCGCCCAGCCTCCGCTCCGTTGCTCATCTCGCTCGTTATTCGCACTCCACAGACACCGCCTCCACTTCAACTACATCTCATCGTAAGTATCTCTCTACCCCTGCTCCCTCGACTCTCAACTGACCTTCCTCACCGACTGCAAAGAACGATGCCCTCCACTTCCGCCTTCCCCACCATCACCAAGGTCGAAACCTTCATCCCCGCGCAAGGAGGAGATGGAGGAGACTACCATCGTCAGAAGGACGGTCACTGGATTCTCGACGGCGGCAAGCCTCGCGATGAGGGCCGAGCAGGCAACTCGAGCGACTCGCCGAGGAAGTGTGGAATCTCCAACCCCATGTCGGGCTACGAGCAGTACAGGGAGACTCGTACCTCGTGGGGAATCGGCGTTCTCGGATCCTTGGTCGTCAAGATTACCGCTTCGGACGGCACCGAAGGCATCTCGACTGGCTTCGGCGGTCCCCCTGCCTGCTGGCTGATCGAGCAGCACTTTGCTCGCTTCGTCGTAGGATCCGACCCTCGCGATACGAACCGTATGTGGGATCAGATGTTCAAGGCTTCGACCTTTTACGGCCGCAAGGGCTTGCCTATTGCCGCCATCTCGGTCGTCGACTTGGCCATTTGGGATCTCTTGGGCAAGATTCGAGGAGAGCCTGTCTACGTTCGTCTCCTTTAACTCTGCCTGACTATCTCTCTTTCCCGCTGACGCCCTCACCCGAGCAGAAGATGATCGGCGGTCGCGCAAAGGACGGCAAGATTCCCTTCTACCTCACTGGCCCCGAGCCTACCACCGCTCGCGACCTCGGCTTCTGGGGATCCAAGGTCGCTCTCCCCTACTCTCCCAATGATGGCTTCGACTCGATGCGTAGGAACCTCGACTTTCTTAAAGCTCACCGCAAGAAGCTCGGCGATGGCTTCCCCTTGATGGTCGATTGCTACATGAGTCTCAACGTTCAGTACGCTGTAGAGATGGCTACCAAGGCCAAGGAGGAGGGTATCGACATCACTTGGTGGGAGGAGGTGAGTCTCTCGTACCCGGGAGGAGCGAGCTCGGCGGACACTGACTTTCGCTTCTCTCCGCGCTCGCTGCACAGGTTCTTCATCCCGACGACTTCGATGGACACAAACTTCTCAAGGAACGTGCTCCTGGTATCAAGTGGACGACTGGAGAGCACGAGTACTCTCGATACGGGTGAGTTTCCGCCGCTTTCGAACTTTCGGCCTCGCTCGAAGCTCACGCTCACGCTCGTCCTCCCTCATCCACAGATTCCGCCAGCTCATCGAGGGTCGCTCCATTGATATCCTTCAACCCGATGTTATGTGGATGGGAGGAATGACTGAGCGTGAGTCCCTTTGCCCGAACTCGGCGCTCGGCTTTCGCGCTCGTTTTCGCTGACTCTCCTTTGACCGCGTACAGTGCTCAAGATCAGCGCTCAAGCTGCCGCTTACGACATTCCTGTCGTTCCTCACGGCTCAGGACCCTACAGCTACCACTTCATCCTCTCGCAGCCTCACTCGCCCTTCTGCGAATGTGAGTTCTTCTCCCCCATCGCCTCCGAGTCTTATCCTCCTTGTTAACTCCCCTCGGTACTTTCAGACATTGCCAACTCTCCCGACGGTCTCTCCATCGCCCCCGTCTTCGGTAACCTCTTCCTCAACGAGCCCGTCCCCCACGGCGGAAGCATCGACGTCTCGGACGAGCCTGGATTCGGCCTCATTCTCAACCCCGAGGCCAAGCTCATCCCTTCGAGCGAATTCCTTGCGCCCAACCCCGAGAACGGACTGAGCATGACGGACGAGGAGAAGGCGATGAGGGAGAAGAGGTTGGCGAACGGGGTGAATGGGAAGCATTAGAGGTTTGATTGATCTTGTAGTGCAAGTGAGTTTGGTTCAGTGCAGCTTGCAGGTCAGTTTGGTTCAGTACAGCCCTCTCGAGAGCAGCTCGCGGCTCAAAGCAGCAGACGAGCAGCAAGGGCGAGGCGAGCGCCGAGGTTGATGCGAACAGACAAAAATCCTCATTCCACGAAACGGCGCTCTATCTACGCAGACTTGGCGAAGGCCGAGTAGTTGACCATGGGGAAGTCGATGTTGGGGTCTGAAGGAATGACATCCTTCGAGGGAGCCCACCTGAGAACGGGAGAGGGAGAAAGGTCAGCGTCGGCGTTCGCCTCGAGCTCTCGTCCCCCATCTCGAAGAGGGGGAAGTCTACTCACGAGAACTTGAGTCCGGGAGGGGTTGGTGGCTTGAAAGCGGGGGCGGCAACGGCGGTAGGGGACGAGTAGAGGGAGGAGAGAGAGGGAGCGGGGGTGTCGGCGGTGACGGCGGTGGTCGATGCGGAGGAGGATGCAACGGCGGGGAGACTGTAGAAGAAAGCACATCAGCTATGAGCCATAGAAGCAAAAGCAGGGGTGCGCGCACGAAGTGAAGCCTCCCTGGGCAACGAGAAGGGTAGCGAGCTCCGACTGGGAGACAAACTCGGTCTTGGGGTACTGCCTCCTGAAGTCGCGCTGGTGGTAAGGGTTTTGAGCGACTGTAGAGTAGATCCTTGGTCAGCTCTGCTTCCTCACAGGTGAGCTGGGCGCCAACTCGTCGCACGGGAAAGCTAAACAAGCCCAGCTCGAGCAACACTCACCATCACTAGCCCTGGAAGCGGGGACAGTGAACTTCTCCTCGCGGGAAGCAGGCTCAGGTTGACGGAAAGTGCGGACGAGCGGGTTGCCACTGGTGGAGTCCGGGTTGACAACCAAGGCCTTGCGCACCTTGGCCATCAGCTCGGACGTGTCGCCAGCGTGGGTCTTCCAAGGGTCGGCCGAGAGCTTGCGAACGACAGGAGAACACCTCACTGCAGCGGGGAGGGCAAAGAGTTAGCTGGGATCGGCTGGGATGAGCCGGGAGACGAGCAGGCTGAAGCGCTCAAGGCGATTGGACGAGGTGAACAGCGGAGGAATGGTGGGAAGGGGTGGTAGGGTGCTCCAGTCCATAGCTGTAGCTCGTTAGCTTACTTGTAGTCGAGTTGAAGAAGCAAGCGAAAGGGCGAGAGGCAGACCTCGTCGCGCGTTTCGAGTTGAGGAGTCGCCCGGCGCGATTCGCTGGGACCTGCATCCTTGGCTCATGCGGAGCTTCAGAACGTTTAAAAGACTGTTCTGTAGCGATCTACCCTCTCCCTCAGCTCTCACCAGGTGGCTTCAGGTCACCCCTTCTTTTTCGGCGCGGGCCCCTTTCGCAACCTGCGCCGAGAAGCAAGCCAACCGCGAAAGCAGGCTCAGCTCTCAGAGAGGCCTGGCTCTGTTCATATTCTTGCGTTCAACAGTCGAAGAGAGCTCCTACGGCCCACCAGTGGTCGATTGGAAAGCTCGGCGCTGAAGTCTTGCTCTTCTCTCGGCTGTCTTCTCGACGATTCGAGCTCTTGACTGAGGACTGATGATATTGGCACTGATAACAAATGGTAATACTGATAGAGAAGGGGAGCCTGAACCCCCTAGATGTCGTCCCAGACAATGGAGAGCGAGGGAGGGAGAGGCGAGAGCGTGGCGGAAGGGGTGATGTAGACGGGGACTTGAGTCTCGGCGAGCTGTGCGATCAGAGAGTCAGCGTTGACAAAGCTTTAGAAGCGCGGCGAACAAGCTCACAGTCTGCCACACGCGCTTGAGCTGCCCAGGCGCACCGGGTGCTCGGCGAACATTCTTGAGCTTGAAAACCTGTGTACAAGAACGGCAATACAGAAGGTCAGCGGCATATTCTACCAAAGATTCTTCCCTGCCCCTCGGCATCGAACCAGAGGAAAGCAGCAAGAATCTTCGGCGCACCTCCTTGATCATGGCGACGAGCGAGTAGTGACAGATCCTCGCGCCGAGGCACTCGTGGATTCCTCCGCCAAAGCCACGGAACTTGGTAAAGTCGCGAGTGATGTCGACCTTGTGAGGGTTGGGGTACACCGACTCGTCCTGCGAGGGAGGAGGGGTAAGTCAGCACCGAAGGAGGCGGCGGGAGGAAGAATGAAAGGCGTACCAAGCCGCTGTTCTTGATCGAGGGGAAGAGGAAGTCGCCCTTCTTGACCGAGACGACACGATCTGCAAGGAGAGACGGATCAGCGCGGTGCTTAACGAAGCAAACGACTCGTCGCTCACCTCCATCCTGAATCTCGGCGTCCTCTTTGACGACACGGGGGATGAAGGGTACTTGAGGGTCGAGACGGAGCGCCTCGAAGATGTAGGCCTGTGAAGATGGAGACGAGCGGAATTTCAGCTCTCGAATCGCCGAGCCGACAGCGCCGAGAAGCTCACCCTAATCTTGTCATCGACGTCTTTCGAATCATCTTGCGCCAAACGGCACAGCTCGAGGTACTCGGGCCTGCGCTCGTCTTGCAGGTAGAAGTTGATGATCTGAGCGGCGGCTGTAAAAGATCAACAGAGGGCATCAGCGCACATCCTCGGTCGCCCTTGCTCATCAAGAAGCTCACCTTGTCCTTGATTCGCGACGGAAGCAGTCATGGTGCACTGAACGCTGGCGTTGAGCTCGTCGGTCGGCCTGCTGTTGTCTTTGAGCAAGCGGCGGTAGAAGGCGGTCGCTTCGGTGCCCATCGTCAAGCCCTCGACCTCCTTGCCGATGACGAGCTTCTGCAGCTTGGCGGCAAGGTCCATGAGAAGCTCCTGTAGTTCAATCACAGAAGATAGTGAGTACGCGAGCAATCACCAACGACAAGCCGAGAGCAAGCTCACCGGAGTGCCGTTTGTCTGGGCGATGCGAGCGTCGATGAGGGCGTGAATGAGCTTGGCGGGCTTCGCTGCCGCACTCTTGAGCTTGAAGCCAGACACAGGGTCGAAGTTCCTGTAAGGCAACACGAAGAAGTCAGCGAGATAGTCCACGAAGCGGACACGAAAGCGAGAGGCGCACATGAAGACCGAGATGAAGAAGGCGGCGAGCATGAGGTACAGCTCCTTGGGGGTGAAGAGAGCAAGAGGAGTCTCGTCGGTCTTGATGGGCATGCCAAATTGGTGACTAACCCAATAGACGGGGACCATGTTACTGCAAGAGCGAACGAAGTTAGCTCGGCGAATCGGTCGACGTCGCTCGTCGCTCGTCGCTCATCGAAAACTCACGTCACATCACGGACGACGTCCAGCATCCTCGTCTTTCCACCATTGTAGGTGAAGCAGCTCTTGGCGATGAGCTCGGCCGTCTTGTTCGAGTAGAACTGGCTGAGGTTTTCGGCCCAGCCCAAGGGGAAGAGCGCCGCCGACATGATGTGGCGGTCGCGAGCGTGAGTTTGAAGGTTGTCCGTGTCGATGAAGTAGGAGCGACCGTTTTTGGTGAGTAGCTGGATCGCAGCGCCATAGTAAACGCCGAAGCGCTTCGAATCGGCGAGGACGTTGACGCAGGCGGCGAAAGTCCTGACCGATTTGATGGGCGGAGCGGTCGAGGGGGCAGAGAAGTCGTACTGGTCGAGTTTTCCGAACTTGGTGAGGGAGGCGCGAGTCGTAGCCGGCGTCGAGAAGGGGAAGAGAGCGTAGGTCGAATTGGCTTTGTAGCTGTTCGGGAAGGCGCGCATGAGGAGCTGTTGTGAAAGCGAAAACGGTCAGCGCGGGCCATCGGGCTAACATCAGCGTACAACTCACCTTTCCCAGCACACCTCCGTAACTCCCTCCCGCCGGATCCATCGAGACATCTTGGAAGCCCCACGACGTGAGCGAGCCCGAATTGTAGTCGGTCGTGAAGTAGCGGTCACCCCTCGTGAGAGCAACTGCATCACTGAGGATGGCGCGAGAGATGGTGAAGCCAGGTGCGAGTCCCGAGGCGTCCTGACTGGGCTTAGCCTATGAGGTTCGGCGAAGGAATCGAATCAGCGCCGGTAACAGTCGGAGAGGAGTAGGGCTTACCTGCTCTCCGTGTAGACCGACAAAGAGCTCGAGGTTCTCGGGGTGAACGTAGAGCTGCTCGGCGATCTTGGCAATCTTGGGGTCGGAGTTCCACTCTGTGCGAAGGCGACGCGAGAGAGTAGGGAGAAGGGAAGGCCGAAGGAGTGAGGGTGGGAAGCGAGAAGGAGCAGGATGGAAAAGGGAGATCAGCGAGAGCTACAGGGCGGTAAGAAAGCTCAAAGCTCACCCTCGAACTTGGTGAAGGGCTTGAGGTTGAGGAAGCGCCTGAACTCGTTGAGCGAGCAAGTGTTCCAATCGTTCCTCGCCGATGCAATACCGAGTACGTCGATGATGCGCATGCAAGCGGGCGAGCTCTTGGCGCCGAACGCTCCGGCGACGTTGTCGGTGGCCTCCTTGAGGATTCGGACGAGATCCTCATCGTTGAAGCGGCCGGTCTTGGAGTCGCGCTTGATGTCGCCAAATTCCATCTTCCTTGGGTCGGGGTCGACGTTCTTGGCAAGCTGACGAAGGGCGAAGCCAAAGTCCTCCTTGGTGAGCTCGTCGAAAGGCTTGTCGCCGAAGATCTTCTTGAAAACGCCTTCGATCCACTCCTCATCCTGCTTCGAGATGGCGGCGTGCCTTTGAGGGAGAGAGTCAGATTCACTTGTTAGAGTAGAGCATGGTGCATGCGAACAACTCACCAGCGGTAGAGGATGTTGAACTCGACCGAGACAGCTGCAAGAGCGATCAAATCAGCGTCCTTCCGCGCCAAGAAGCAACGCAGACGAGCTCACCATTACCAGTTCCTCGAGGCGCCATTCCACTGGGGATGTTGCGGATCTCGCTCGTGGGAAGAAGGCTCCAGAGAGTCTCGGTCTGGTTGAGGTTGAGGATGCAGCGAATGTAGTCTCCTACGATGCAGTTGAGGAAGAAGCCGCAGTTGATCTAGTTGTAGAATAGTCAGCGCTCCGTTCTCCCGAAGCCCTCAGCTCGTGCGACACTCACAAGACGAGCGGTTTGGAAGATCTCCTCGTCCGAAGCCTTGATCGCCTTGCGCTCGGCCTCGTCCTTGGGCTCGTCCGTCCAGGGAACGAAGCGACCGCGCTCGTTGATGATGAGAAGCTTGTGCGCGATGAAATTGTGGTTTCGGTTGAAGACGAGAAGGAGAGCCATGACCGAGGGAGGCATGAATTGAAGACGATCGGTCGCCGCGACATCAGGCCAGAGCTCTCCGTTCTGGAAGGATCGCACGGTAGCAATCTCCGCATCGTTGTTACCCTGTATCGGTCAGAGGCGAGGTTAGCGAAAGCAAGACTGAGGCGAAGGCGAGAGCTCACGTAGAGCGGGCTGAGATCGAGGTAGCTTGACGCTTCGTTGATGGTAGGATCGGTGCGCGACGTTTGGAAACAGCTGTGGATGATGAGAGTTGCGAAGCTGAAGAGAAGCGAGCTGGAGGAGGGAAAGCGGTCAGTGAGAAGAAAGGGTCCAAGCCGAGCGCCGAACTTGCCTGATTCCGCTGGGATGAGGCTTGAACTCTTCTCGCTTGAGCAACGCATCAAAGACGACCTGTGAAGAAATTCGGTAAGCTCGATCCTCCAGCAGAAGGATGCATCGACGCACGGTAGGATCAGGGAGGTTGCAAGGAGGGGGGTGGTTCTGACCGACCGAGCGGGCGTAGGCTGGCAAGGGCAAGGGCAAGCAAATCAGCTACGGCAAGACCAAAATATTTGAAGAGGACTCACGACTTTTGGCAGCTCCGAGCTGAGGGTCTTGCAAGCTGTTTCCCGAGCCGTCGCCGGCGCGGAACTTGTGCTTGAGTCCAACGTAAGACGTAGGCGGGTGGGTGAGATCGTTCCAGAGCAGCTCGATGAGACTATTTAAAGTGATAGAAGATGTCAGCGCTATCTCCCATTCGTCGAGCCATGAGCAACTCACGCGCCGGTCGCCTTTCCTTGCGCCGAGGAATCCTGCGAAGGCCGAAAGGGGGTGGTGAGCTCGAAAGGATCGCACTGGGGAGCTCGAGTGAGAGAGCGCACTGGAGACATTTTCGAGAGCGCGTCCTGGTGTACTAAGGTCAGCATCTTAGTGAGCAAGAGCCGAAAGCGAGAACCTCACTCACGACGATGTTCTCTAGCAGCATTTTGCGGTCGTCGATGGGACCTGTCGCTTCGGAGATAGCTTGAAGTACAGCAGCAGCATCTGCAGGTGGTGAAGCTCAGCACAAAAGCGCGACTCGGCCGACGGGAACGACTCACTCTCATCGACCCTTCCCGCGAGAAGGTCCTGTAAGAGTCCCTTGATTAGACTGCTCGTGGGAGCAGCATCGGTGAGAGCCTTGGCTTGTACGTTGGTGAGCCCATCGGGAGTCGTAGGGAGAGGCGAGAGGGATTGGTTCACCACCGCGAAGGCTGCCCCCGCCGCTTCTTTCGCTTTTAGGAAGGAGGATCCCATGCGAGGAGCGGGAGCAGGACGTTGAGGATGTCCGTTTTGTCCGTTGGTAGTCGGTGCAGCTACCATGGCTGGATGCGATGGGACAAGCAGAGAGAAGCGAGAAGAGAAAGAGGGAAGGGGCAGGAGGCGAGTAGTGGAAGGACTCCTCGGAATTTCCCCGCTCCCGTAACTCCATCTCGAACAGCTCAAATCCTCTTTCGCGTGATTCGCTGTAAGAGTACGATCCCAAGCCGAAGCGGAAAGAAGGTTTCTCGGCCACCTCGTGCTCTTCCCGCCCCCTCTGCTGCTGTGGGGTACAGCAGTAGCGCCGTACAAGCATGATGAAGTGCAACAGCATGCGTTGGTAATCATTCGGTGCAGCGAAGCCAGGAGAAGCCGGGGGAGAGCGAAGGAGGAGGAGGGAGAAGGAGTCGGGAAGAGGGGCCTCCGAATCGAGCGCCGAGTCGAGCGCGAGACGATGTTCACTGCTTCGGCACGGCTACAGATCCTGGCTCTTTTGCCCCTCCTCCATCCTCTTACTCTCCTACAACATTCTCCGACACTCTTCAACGCTGCACAGCAACGCGCGATGCAGCTGTACAGCTGGGAGAAGCGCGACTATGGCGTTCCAAGTGACCTCTGCTCGGCGGGGTTCCCTTGTGCCGACATCGTATGCACCGCTCATGCAGCTCTTCCCTCGTCTGCTCAGCTGACCAGCTTTTGTACCCCTACAGTACACCCCCGTTCTCCTAGCGGTGCTGCTCTCCTGCATCGCCCTCGGCCACATCCTTACCTACGCCGTCTGTCGACTGGTTCTCTGGCCGCTGCTCTCGCGAGGATGGAAGGTCCACTGGAGGCGGGTCATCATCGTGGGAGCCGTGCTCGGACAAGTCCTACAGACCGGGTTCGACATGAGTCGAGTGATCAAGGTGAGTACAGCAGGCGATCGCCGAGCGAGGGAGGGGAAGGAGGATCGGGAGAGCTGACCTTTTGCGCTACAGATCTACGCCCTCCATTTTGGAAACCGAGATTACTGGCTTGACCCTCGTTGGGAGGACGCGGCAGCCTTCGCCGTCGGCGTTTTGCTGCAGTGTCAGACGCAACTATGCTTCACCGAGCGCGCCTTCGTCTACTCGGCGATGCTGAGGGTATCGAGGCGCATGAAGTGGCTTGCGACCGTAATAGTTACTCTGGCGATTCTACTTTCGACGGCGATGGGCATCACAGTTGCTGTACAGATCAAGGTGAGCATTCGGCGATCGAGGACTCGGCGGAGCTCGTCTTGAGCTGCTGAGGAAGGGAAGAGAGCTTACCGACGCCCTTTCTTTCACGCAGACACTCGACTCGCTCAAACGACTTTCCCCTGGCGACCCTACAGCCCACCTCTATGGCGTCGCGCTCGTCGTTTGGGCGCTCAGCTCGGCCGTCGCCGACGTCTTCCTCTGCGCTGTCATGACCACCGAGCTCATCATGGGGAGAAGGAGAATAGGAGATAGCATCAAGGGTCATCGTCTCCTCGTCGTACTTCGTCAGATGGCGTTGGTCATGGTGGAGGCAGGGATCGTGTGAGTTCACTGGCGCCGAGCTCGGAGCAGCGTTGGGCTGGGCGGAATCGAGTTGCGAAAGTGAGAATCACTAACGGGACCTCTTGCCCTCATACACAGACTCGCACTCGTTCAAGCCATCTCTGCTATCGCCTGGATCATTGAAGCTTCTCAGAAGGAAAGGTGAGCTCGGCCGAGCGCTCGCCCGTTTGACAGATTGTTCACGTCCCGCTTCGCAGGCAAGCGGCATCGACTTGGATCTACCTTCCGTTGCTCTGTCTCTCGCGAGTCTATACTGTACGCCTCTCCCGACCCTCCGGCAGTCCCGTCTTCACTCACTTCTCCGACTCTTGCGCAGATCACCTTCCTCCGCTTCTCGGCGACCTCACTCCGGCCTACTGTCGCCCAGGACGAGCGCAACTCGATCGGAAGCAATCAAGTCGAGACCGTGGAGTACGATTGGGGCAAGCCTCGCTCGGATGCCTCGCTCAGAGGAGAAGGAGTTCGGACGGTGACCGGCCTCCCGCTCGAGGCTCTCGGCGAGTCTGCGTTACCTTCATCGCTAAACGAAGAGGAACGGCTCGGGTTCGAAGGGTATCGCTCTCTCAGCCATAGGACGAGCACCGGGAGCAAGATGTCTCTTTCTCGGAAGCCCTCCCTTTCCACCGTCGAGGAGCGCACCATGCGCCCCGTCGCTTCAACAAGTCATGGGGTTTCTTCAGGCTCTACGCTTCTCGAAGGCAACTCGGACGTCTTCCATTCCCCTTCGCGCGCCTACACCAGCCCTCATCACACCCCGCGCATCCTCGACAGCTCTCCCTCGGCGTTCCCCTTCCCTTTCGGGAGCCACGGCGATGGCGACCGAGGATCACCAGGTTCACGGGGTCGCAGGTTAGGCAGGAGGTCTCAAGAAAGCATCGGGCTCCGCTATGAGGAAGGGGACAGCGATGAGCGGTTCGGTGAAGTCAGAGGGGTAAGCTTTCGACGCTCGGCGCTTCTCGAGTTGAACGTCCGAGCTGACCTTCTGCTCGAATACAGGGCTCGCTCGACATCTCTCCGCCAAGACCTTCGGAGCACACCCTACTCGCCTCCACTCGCTTCAGCCCGCCCGTCTCGCCGACCAGTTCTAGTCACTCTCGAGGGCGAATGGAGAGCTTGGAGAGTAGGTGGGCCGAGGACGGCGTTTCTTTGGAGTCGAGGCGTAGGTCTAGGGTGAGGAGATCAGGCGACGATTATGAAGGAGTGGGAACGTCCTCGCTGTAGCTGGTGAGTTTGGCATTGCTCGTTACATCGCGATCGCCGAGCTTCGGACTAAGCTGACGAGCATCTGCAGCTCGCAGATCGCTTCCTTTGACGCTCAACACACACGAAAGCTTAGTTCTTGTAGCCATATATCATCTGCCACTTCGCTGTACTGTCGTCGCAGAGCTACCAGCGAGAGAAAGGCTCCGAGATTGCCTGCGAAAGGCGTCCTTCGCCGAACCCTTCCTACTAACTCAAGGGGCGGAAAACGGAAAAGCACACGTCCATATGAGGTATAGAGCTACTAATCACCTCACTGTGCAGTTGAAGGAAGGACTCGGACCCTCGGAGCTTGGTCGACTCCTCGCCTTCGCCGCCGTTCGCTCTTCTCCCTCTCCCCTTGTCCGCGCTTCGGCTTTTTCGTCTCTCGCACCTCAGCAGCGCGCCATGGACTTGAAAGACGTCCCAGAGTTCTATGAGGTAGACCTCGGCGAGTCGCTCATCTCTCGAACAGAAACCCTAGGTGAGCTTCCCCTCATCCGACTTGACGAGACGCGCGCGGGCCTCTCCCTCTCCGTGGCGTAGAGCTACAGCACGGTCAGCTTAAGCTGTTGGGATACAAGCTCTTTCGCACCCTGGCGCACGCTGCACCTTCGCCTGGAGTTTTGGAGCGCCGCTCGACGTGGCCCCCAAGCACCACAACACTGACCGCTGATTCTTGCTGCTCCCCAACAGCTTCCTTCCGTGAACTGGGACCACCAGATCTTTGCCACATTATCAAGACGACGGGCAAAGCCGGTACGAAGGATGTATGTACCGTCTTCGCTCACTCTCTAGGCGCCCAGCCTGCTCACTCCCCTCGTCGCGCGCAGCTGGGATCCTACCACTACGTCTCTGGAGTTGATGGTGAGTTGCAAGTGTTAGACCACAAAGTTCTAGCTCACCTCTCTTTTCACAGCCTCGTCGTCCGCTTCTCTCGCCGCCTACCTCAACTCTCTCACTTACACCGTCGAAGAGGCGCCCTCCTGGTTCTTCTCATCCAAGCCAGCGGGCGCCTGGAAGATTCGGGGAGGAGCATTTTGCTCGTTCAACGCGTTCAGTCGAGTTGACGTTCGCGTGGAGGTCAAGATCCCTGGTGGAGTCGAAGCCTACGTGATTGATGCGCGCGGCGAGCGGTGAGTGCAGACCTCGAACCGAGTACATGGGGCTGCGTGCTGATGGAGTATACCTTCACAGTCACGAGGCAACACCACAGATGTGGCAAGAAGTCTACCTGTCGGCGCTACTACGAGCGATCCTTTACGCCGACGACGCGAACTATGTGCGTTTGCTTGGTCTCCTCGGCCGTTTTGTTGGATGTAGCTGACCCTTCTCCTACTCGACAGCGTCTCGCTGGATTCCGCAAGCTTGACCCCATCACCACGCTCGAGGCAGAGCAGCGTTTCGTCGCGGCCGCCGAGGCGGCTTTCTTCAAGGGTGCGCTGGATGATGCGGTGCAGCCCTTTTTCCCTCGCTGACCGCCTCCTCTTCTACAGGATGGCAACTCGGATCCGAGCCCGAGATTCAAGTCGCAACCGTGGTTTCCAACCACCTCACCTCGGGCATCATGAAGTACTTCGGCGATGCCTTCCGCTTTGGCCCTGCCGTCAACCTGTTTGAGAAGCTCGTGGTGAAGGAGGGAGAGGTCGCATGTTTGCTGGCGCAAAGTTACCTTGGGATGAGTGAGTGAACCTTGGCGGCCGTGAGGTGAGGGCTTTGGAGCTGACCTTCGTTTCGCCTTTCGCAGACGAGGAGGTCAAGGCCGTTCGCGTTCTCCAAGCCGCTCTCCAGAACCACCCACAGTCCTACTCCCTCCTCCACGTCCAATGCGACTTCCTCCGATCAAAAGACAAGCACGACTGGGCCCTCAAGCTCGCTAAGCAAGCCGTCAACTGCGCCCCTTCTGAGTTTGTCACCTGGGCCAAGCTCACCGAGGTCAACATGGAGCTCGGACGTTTCTCTGATGTGCGTTGCGATGCCTTCAGCAACTCGTCTCATCGAGAAGCTCGAATGCTGACCCGTTCGTTCGCAGGCCCTCCTCACCCTCAACTCCTGCCCCATGTTCACCTACAACGAGCGCGACCTCCACCGCATGCCTACTCCCGCTCGTTCTCACCTTCCCATGAAGGAGTTCATCGCCGCCTCGGGCATTCTCGACGACGAGGCCAACTCGGTGCACAACAACGACGCCGACGTCGCCCTCCTCCGCCTTCCCGCTCCCTCTCTTCGCGGCACTTTCGCCAAGGCCTACGCTCTCCTCGCCAAGCTGGTATCTCAGATCGGCTGGGATGAGCTTCTCAAGTGCCGGAGCCAGGTTTTCGTGATGGAGGAGGAGTACCGAATGCAGAAGGCCGCCGACCCAGCACCCGACTCGCCCGCTGGTCCGTCAAGAACCAACGGTCTGAATGGAGCTGGAGATGATGAGGAGGAGAAGGAAGGCTTCGGGCCCCTGGCGATCGAGGAGGATGAGGCCGACGACGACGCTTCGACGAGGGCGCTGCACTCGGAGACACCCGCCAACGCTGCCGCTCCCACCTCTTCCGACAACCTCCCTACACCTCCCAGCCCATCTATTCCCACCATCAAGGTCTCGACCGAGTCGGATGGAGAGCGTGAGCGTGAGGCCATCGCCGCCTTCGAGGACAGCGCCGAGGGCAAGGCATCGGCGTCGGGAGGAGAGGTGCCGGGTGTGGAGAAGCCTCAGACTGTGCATGGCGATCCCGAGGAAGCGCCAACAACGGCCGCGACGGGAGCACCAGAGACGAGCGCGACCGGAGTCAACGCCCCAGGATCCTTCAGCAACAAGCGTCTGTGCGAGCGTTGGCTCGACAACCTCTTCATGGTTCTCTACGAGGTACGTCTTCTCTTCTCCAGCTTGCTCGGCTTAACTCGAACAAAGCTGACCTTCCCTGTCGACAGGACCTTCGCGTCTACACCATCTGGCGCGCCGAGGTCGCTCACTTCAAGGCGCAACATCTTCCCTACCGCAAGACAGGCACCGAGTGGGAGATCCTCGGAGAGCTTGCCCAGCGTCTGCACCACAAGGAGGAGGCCAAGGATGCGTTCCAGCGCGCCCTCGACGCCAAATTCTCGGCCAAGGCCTGGCTCAAGCTTCTCGAGTTCTACGCCGACGAGGGAGACGTGCAGCGCAGTCTCAACGCCGCTATTCGCTTGTCTGCCTACCAGCACCGCTGGTACATGGAGAGCGCCGTGAGTTCACCATCGAGTTCGACGGCTCGGAGATTCGACGCTGACTTGCTCTCTCCTCGCAGTACCCGACGGCGGTGGCTCACCAGCTGTTCAAGCTCATCAAACGCGATGGTTTGGCCAAGATTTCCTACTCGCTGGTCTCGGTGCGCGCCGTCTTCTCTTGCGTTGAGCCTCTTCGAAGCTGACCCTCCTTCTCTCCTCCTTCGCCGCTCTCCCGCCCCTCATCACGCCTCATCAAATCATGACAGATGAACGTTCCTCAAATCGTTTTGAAGTCCGTGATGCAACCCTACTTCGCTCACGCACAAACGTTCAGGAGTACGTCTTCGCCGATTCCTTGCCGTTGCGTTGCGCACGCTGACCCCTCCTTCCTTTACAGTCGAAGGTTCCGACTTCTAATGCTTTGAGGGAAACGGGCTTTAACGCAGTGCTGGTTAATTCAGTGGACGCTTTTACTTTCCTTCGCCGAGCTTCGCTCTCTGTCCTTCGCGAGAGCATCGCCCGAGTACGATTACGACAGAAAGCTTGCAAAAAACGAGTGTCGGTGGGCGTGTACGAAAATGCAGCAAGCACCATAACTTCCCTCGACCTCAGGGCGCGGTGACAGGCGACTTGAGATGCTTCGCATCGGCGCAAGCCCACGAAGTGTCCGAGTCCTTCCTCCCACCATCGCTGTCCGTCGACGAGGAGACTGCGGTGGCATTGGATCCCTTGCGAGAGTAGATGACTTGACCGTAGACGCTGGAAGAGGGGGAGGGGATGACGGTCGAGCCGAGGTCGATGAAGGAGGACTGGGAGAGGGCGATGGCGGTCAGCGAACAGAGCTCATGGGCGCGAACGCAGAAAGAACGACTCACTCCTCGTTGTTCCGAGCCAAAGTGTTGCTGCGATCCAAAGCGATAGCTCGCCAAAGTCCTCTCATCCTCCTCGTTCTCCTCCAAAATTTCGAGCAACGCCGAAGTCCCTCCCGGCGCCGAGCCCCCTCCTCCGTCACTCTCCTCGGTCTCCTCGGTGATATCGTCGGGTACCTCTGCGTGAGGTCTGAAGCTTGTACGAAGGGGCGAGTTGGGCGGCGAACGCGAGCGAGAAGACGATTTGGAGTGTTGAGAGCGAGGCGGAGTTCTCGGCATCGGAGGGAAAATCGGGCGTTCCCAGGCGCCAGGCGAGCGACCGAGGAATGGCGTAGGTGAGCCTGGGGGACTGGAGCGCTCCGAGACGGTGGAAAGGGTGCGAGTGGTGGTCTTGAGAGGGCGTTGAGGACTGGGCTCGATGAAGGGCGGCTGATAGGTCGAAGTGAGGTTGTAGTGAGGCGAAGCGTCGAGTGGTAGTCCCGTGACGGTAATGATTCCCTCGCTCGAAGAAGGATTCGACATCGACTCTTTTCCCCAGTCATATTCGACTGTTTCCACGACGTTGTGTTGAAAGAGGTCGGCATGCGACCTCGGCGGAGGAGCGGGAAGTCGGGAGGAGTGACGCGAAAGGCTGACGGAAGGTGCAGCGGCGAGAAGCATGCCGTAGTAAGTGAAGGTGTACACTTTTGGAAGAACGAGGAGGGCGAGGTAGACCCAGGACGATTTCTCGCTGCGAAGCAAAGGGGAGGTCAGCCGAGTCCCGTCGCCGCTCGCTCGGAGAAACGAGTTACCGTCCAGCACTGAGAGCTTCTAATTGCCACACCATCGCGGTCACGCACTGAGCAATGACGAGACTGCCGTGATTGTGAGCAAAAGGGAAGGGAATGCGTGTCAGCTTGCTTTCCGCCCAGACTCTCGCCGACTTTCGCTCGGCGCGCTCACTCCCAAGTCTGTGACTCACACGATGCCCGCTTCCATCAGAATCAAAACCATCCTCTTGATGACCTGTCGTAGCTCCCTGCTCTTGATGCTCCCTTGGGTGGCTCGCCTCGCCTTGAAGAGCTCGTGAGCAATGATGAGAAAGAGGATTGAGTCGACCGCGGCGCCGAGGTAGAGCCAGGCGAGCACCATTTCGTTGTAGAGCTTGGAGGACTTGTTGCCGGGGACGAGGCGGACGAAGGAACCGAGCAGCTGGTCAAGTGCAATTCGAGCGCCGAGGTCGAGAGGGTCAGCTCTGGTTCGTCGTCCTGGCCCTCGGCTGCTTCCGATCCGATCCTTTCTCCTCCATCCGGGCAACTCTCGTCCATACGTGCAGCACTCACCTTGATTTCCAAAGCCACGCCACACCCCATAGCAGCGCTTCCGAGGATACAGGCGAGCACGAGGACTGTCGACGTCCACTTGACGAGTCGAGGGACATGGGCGATCGAGGCGTAGGTGAAGGCTCGATGAAGGAAGAAGCACTGCGTCTGTAGCTGAATGAAGACCCCTAGAAACGGTGCGGCAGCGTCCTCAATCCTGCAGGGAAGTAAGCCGAGTAAGCGACTCAATCTCTCGCGCAGACGAGCGACCAGAGATGCTGAGAGGTGTACCTCGGCGTGAGAAAGTAACCGAGATTCCCAAAGTTGACGGCGAAGATCTGTTAACGTGGTGCAGCGACAAGAGGCGCGCCGCCGAGAGGTCAGCTCTCCGTCCTCGAGCTCCTGCGAGCGCGCTCGCAAATCTCCCTCCCACTCGCTAGCAGCTGAGGTCGCTGTACGATCTACTCACCGAGATTACCCTTTCCATGTCGAAGGCTGTCTGTGCGCACTGCAGCACCAGCATCAGCGCCACGAGCGCGCGCTTGCTCCTCCCCCTCTTGCCGGGAAACGCGCTCCAGCACCTCACAGCGAGGATGAAGAGGCTACCGAGGGCCATCGTAGAGAGTAGAACACCGAGAAGGATGGGTACGAGCTGTAGGGGAGGACGAGGGAGGTCAGAGCGAGTGGAGAACGTGAAATGGGAAGGGAAGGTCGACTCGCGATGGCTCCACAGTTGAGGAGATCGCAGAGGGCAGGAGTAGGCATAGGCGCTACTTGTGCTCCTGCCGCAGGTGTAGCAGGAGACGCCGAGCTCGACATGCGGGTGAGAGAGCTATGCGATGGGAAAGGGAGGAAGGAGAGAGAGGGTTCGCGCTCTCGGACCTCTCGTCGTTCGTCTCGGCTCATCGCCTCTCGACGACCGCGCCAGCTAGCTCTCAAACTCGCTCGGAAGAGGTCAAGATGGTAGTTTGGTCGTATATTCACAATTAGCCAATTTCTAATCGACTGACAGCGTCCATAGCATCCTTCCTCTTCCGCTCCCATCCTCCCTTCTTCACGCCTTCCTCAGTTATCTAAACACTGACACTTCTCCTTGACGTGTACATCATCGGGGCACTCTTCGGCGATTTTGGGATCAGAGCAGCCAAAGATGAGAGGCCATGAACGCTCGAGATGGTGCCCCAAAGCGGGATTGGATTGCCCGCCCGAGTCGTTGGCGCCCCAGAGCTGTAGGAAGGTGCAACGAGGCGAGTGGGACGCGAGGCGGGTAGAAGTGAAAAAGTTACGACGTGGCGAGGAGTTGGAAGCGGGAGCAGGTAGGAACGAGAGCAAGGGAGCAAAAGGGAGAAGGGAAGGAGTCAGCGTCGGTTCGTGGAGGGCTTCGAAGGCAGAGAAGCGAGCCGACGAACCTCGTGAATCCAGTGACCATCTTCTGCCTCCATCAACTGGTCAAAGGCTTCGTACCGACTGCGAGTACGAGACAGGGAGTCAGCGAGTGCTCGCTCGGCGAAGGGACGAGAGGCAACTCACTGGTAAGCGTTGGCGAGAATTCTCCCCTTCCGAACTTGGAACTGAGCGCTCCAAGCCGACTGTTGAACATACGAGAGACAGGCCCGAGAAGAGAGTCAGCAGCCGCTCGGGGAGGGCGCCGAAGACGAGAAGCGTCGAGCGCAAAGACTACTCACCAGCACTCCATCGCGAGGGCAGACCTCGCCTCGGAAAATGTTGTAAATATCCTTGACGTATGGGAAGGTTCCCACACCTCGCATGTCCTCGCCGCAATTCTGCAATGGCGAGAGAAGGTCAGCCTCCTGCTCCGAGCCGCTCGTCCTCGTTCCTTCTCTACTCCTCGCCTTCCACCGATGCTGGCAGCTCATACATAGCAGAGCAGCAAGACTATTGAACTCACATTCTTCATCATCGGCCCAAAGTGAGCGAATCCCGTGTCGGGTCCGACGAGGTCAATCCTCGGGTTGGCGATCCAATCCCACGCCAGATGCGGCTGAAGGAAGAAGGTGTGGTCGGCGAGGACGCGAGAGCGATGCAGCCCTTCTTGAGTAGGTTCGTCGAGGCCGCTCGGGAGGGTGAGGGAGGATGGATCAAGAGCTGAGGCGAGGGCAGCGATGGAAGAGTTGTAGTGGAGGAGGATGTGCTGTTGGTGAGAGCGCGTCAGAGATAGCTTACAAGCGATGGTAAACGCAAAAACTCACCTTGAGGTACGTAGCGCCCTCTCGACCGTAATTTGGCAAAGGAATCACCTCGTCCGAGCTCTTCAACTCTATCTTCTCCCTCAACTCTTCCTCCGACCTCGGTCCCTTGTTGTAAATGAGCACCCTGTTCTGCCTCTCCCTGATGAACGGCCGTTCCCGCATCGCCTGAATGTGATGCTTCGCTGCGGCGAGGTCTTCATTGTAGTAGGCGATCACGAGGTCGACCGAGCGGGAAGTGGGCGCGGTGAAGGTGTGGCAGAGAGTCGAACGGACGTTAGTGGGAAGGTAAGAGCAGGCGGCGGCGAGGGAGGTGGTGGTTGACGGCGACTGGACGAAGTAGAAGAGGAGGGGGAGGAAGGCGAGCCCGACGAGCTTGCGCGAAGGGTGGTTGCGAGGTGCGTTGGAGTAGTCGTGTGCCGAAGGAAGATGCTCCTTGTTCCAACCCTCTTTCTTCGAGAGGCCGACCCTGCTGCTGACTTGTAGGACGGATTCCGAGAGGTCGTCGTCCGTGGCAAGAGTCGCGACGGTTCCGCCGGCGAGGATGACGGCCATCTGAAGCCAGTTACTCCTCAGAACGAGTCCTCCGCGTCCAAAGGTAGCCCAGAGGAGAAGGATCAAGTTGCGAGGAAGGAGAGTGATGGCGGCTTGCAGTGGTGAGGCGAGGTGGTAGAGGGCGACAAGGAGCGAGATTTGGGCGCCGAGGGTCGAGACATGGTAGAGGGCGAGGTAGATGTACTCGTGGAAGGGCATCCATCCAAGCGAATCGTTGGATCCGTGGATGAGGCCGAGCACAGAGACGACCAGGGAAACGAGGGAGGCGGACTGAAGGAAGTTCGGCGATTCGGCGATGAGTCAGTCAGCGTTCATCCTCCCTCACGGATAGCACTGAAGCACTCACAGTCGCACTACCCATCAGATACGTTCCCAAATGCTCTTCTCCCAGCCCCTCCTTCAACAAAATCATGTTCACCGCGACGACGGGCAGCCTTAGGGCAGCGAGGGCCAATCCGGCATGTCGAGCTGGAACCCCGAAGAGTGCGAGTCCTACGAGGAAAGCGCTGGCGAGGCATGAGAGGGTAAAGTTGGGTGCGAGAGGAGAGGAATGGGCGACGGAGGTCAAGCTCGAGCTGAGCAGCGGCGCGAGCGCGAGGAGGGTAGGGAGAACGAAGACCTAATAGGCGCCAGCGCCTCTGTGTGTTAGCAGAGGAAGCAGAACGCGTTCGGGAAGCAAAGTACTCACCTCTACAGCCTGCCCCAACTTGCCATCGAGCCACCGCGCCTGCCACAGGCCGAGTACCATAGCGACGGCGCTCGCTCCTCCCGTCAACAAAGCGAGCTTCTTTGTCCGCTGCTCCTCGGGTCCATCGCCTCTACCGAGGCTGATGCGATTTGCTCCACCTCCAAAGATGGACCGTGGCCGAAGTACGCCATGAGCGAAAGCGAGGACAGCGAGAAGTGCGAAGTGGACGAAGGGGAGCGAGACGACGACGACGAGGGATTGAGTTGCGACGTGTGGTGCGAGGTAGGCTGATGTTGCACTAGAGAAGAATAGGGAAGCGAGCGAGACGAGAGCGACTCCGTTGTAACCCGATGAGCTGCTGCTGGCGGAGAGGCGAGGGTAGGTGTTGGTGTCTCCGTGCTGATCGTCTTGCAAGAGACGATCAACGTCCTGTAGCGTAAGATCGTCGTCTACCGAGTAGCGTACTTGTTCGCTCGTGGCGCTCGTCGGGGTCGACACCATCCGACGAGACGAGACTAGAAGATGAAGCGAAAGAGAGGTTGAACAGCCTCGTGTGCTCCGAGCGCCGCGAAATGCAACCAGCAGCAACTCCTTTTCACTCGCCGCTTTCTAACCGAGCTGTAGCAGATTAATCAAATCCTTAGAGACTCTACCCCGTCTTTGATAGAACCCATCCCCCTGGTCCCCTCTCGAGAAAGCTGACCTCTCCCCCTCGTCGAGGCCGAGCCGGTGCTTTCCTTCCTGCGCTTTTCGCTCGCTCTTCTAGACATGACGGTTTCGACTCGCGATCTCGAGGAGGGGGCTTCGACAGAGACTACACACCTACTCGCACCACCCGCGCTAGCTACTCGGGCTTCGTATCGCAAGCGAGCCCTCTCCTCAGCGTCGGTCGCAGAGTCGCAATCGTCTCGGCGATGGATCAAGGCTATCCTCGCCCTCCTCGCGGCGATTCTACTAGCAGGGGTGATCACCCTCATCGTCCTACAGGCTACAGGTCGAGGTGGGAGCGGAGCGAGTCCAGGCAAGGGCAACGATACGCCCGACTACTCGAAGCTGCCGCCGCCTCAGCCTGGCGGGCGTAACCCCAACTATCTCAGCTCTGGCAAGTTTGGAGGTGTCGCTACAGAGGTCGGGGTTTGCTCTCAGATTGGCGTAGATGGTACGTTCGAGCATCTCAGCTCGCTCGGCCGGCTCACAGACGCAACCCTGCTGACAACGCTCGTGCTTTGCAGTACTCAAGGAGAACGGCACTGCTACCGACGCAGCCATCGCATCGGCATTATGCATCGGCGTCACCAACATGTTCAGCAGCGGCATCGGCGGAGGAGGGTTAGTCGTTCTGGGGGGGGGGGGGGGGGGGGGGGGGGGGGNNCCCCCCCCCCCCCCCCCCCCCCCCCCCTCGCCCTCGACCGCGTGCTGCTCGCGTGAGCGAGAAAGGCTGACCTTTCGAGTACACCTACAGCTTCATGGTCATTCGCCCATCCACCACCCACACCAACTTTAACCCCAAATGCACCGAACCCATCTCTATCGACTTCCGCGAGACGGCTCCCTCCGGCTCTCACCCCCACATGTTCTCCCCTCGCCCCGACGACCCTTCCTTCGACGCTGCACGCGCTTCCAAGATTGGAGGACTCGCCATTGGCGTTCCAGGCGAGCTACGAGGTCTCGAGGCGGCTTACAAGGCCTGCGGAGGCGGAGTCGCCTGGGAACGTCTCTTCCAGCCGAGCGCTGACCTTGCCAGGGAGAGCAAGGTTGGCAAAGAGTTGGATCGGAGGCTGAACGCTGCGCCGTTCGGCGTACCCATGTCGCAGTGGATGCTAGAGGAGGAGGATTGGAAGGGCATGTTCGCTCCCGAGGGTCGATTGCTCGTCGAGGGGGAGACTCTGAGGCGCGAGGCGTACGCCAAGACGCTGGAGCGCATTGGAAAGGAGGGCGTCGACGTCTTTTACAAGGGCGACATCGCCGAATCTCTCCTCAAGACGATCAAGAAGGAGGGAGGCCTCCTCACGGCCGAGGACTTTGCCGAGTACAAGGCAATCGTCAAGCCCGCTTTCCGCTCGACCTACCTCAACCGCACCTACTACACCACTCATTACCCATCGGGTGGCCCCATCATCACCAACCTGCTCAACACGCTCGAGGGATACGACGACTTTGTCGACGGCGGCAAGACTGGCCTCTCTACTCACCGCTTCGTCGAGGCGCTCAAGTGTGAGTTCACGTTACTCTCTACGAGTTACGAACCGCAGCTCATTATTTCTCCTCCCCTAGTCGCCTTCGCTGCTCGTACTCAGGTCGGCGACCCTGACTTTATCGACAACGCCGCCAAGCTCGCCGAGATTCCTACGAAGGCCTACTCTGCTCAGATCCGAGCCAACATCACCGATGTGAGCTCCCCTCCAGTCGTTTCCAAGAATCCTTTTACTTACTCGTCTCGTTCGCAGGACCGCACTCACACGCTCGACTACTACCACCCTCGCTTCGACGTGCAGGAGGACCACGGGACGACTCACCTCAGCGTCGTTGACCAGTACGGCAGCGCCGTCAGTCTCACTTCGACCGTCAACTTGCTTTTCGGCTCTCGCGTCATGGACAAGGACACTGGCATCATCCTCAACGACGAGATGGTGAGTCTGCGATGGTGGAGCTCTTTCGGCGAAGATAAGCTAACCTTTCACATTCGCTCAACAGGACGACTTTGCTACGCCTGGCATTCCAGATGCGTTCGGACTTACTCGTGAGCCTCAGCTTCTGTTTCTCCTTCCTTCGTCGCCTGTGAAGGGCGGTGGCTCGCTCTCATGCTCTTCAAGCTAACCCTTCCCTTCTCCACCAGCCTCGCCTTACAACTACCCTGCCCCGGGCAAGCGCTCCTTGTCTTCGACCGCCCCTCTAATCATGGACAGCCCAGAAGGCGAGGTCTACGTCGCTCTCGGCGGATCGGGCGGCTCTCGCATCTTCGGCTCGGTCGCTCAAGTCCTTCTCAACCTCGACTGGGGTTTCGATATCAGCAACGCGGTCGAGCAGCAGAGGGTTCACCATCAGCTGAGCCCAGCTTACGTGAGTTGCGCTATGAGAAGGAGAGAAGCCCGAGCTAATTGCTTTCTGCTCGGCGCAGGTCTCCGTCGAATCGGGCTTCCGCGCTGATATCGTGGAGGAACTCAAGTCGCGCGGTCACAACGTTACGTGCGTTGCTTCTCTCTACGGCACTTTTTTCAATGTACTGACGCTCCTTACCTTCTCCTGCCTCTCCATCGTTCTACTCCTCGCCTCGGCCCTTTTCGCAGTCTTTTCGACGTCAACCTGGGAATCGCAGAGGTGCAGGCTGTCCTTCGACAGCCATCAGGCAGGATCTTTGCTACGAGCGACTCGAGGAAGAATGGGTGAGTGGCGCCGAGAAGGAAGCTGTTCGGCTTTCGGTGCTCGGCGACGGTGCTGATTCTCCCTCCTCCCCTCTCATCTCCCCATTGCAGCGTTCCTGCTGCTTACTAGACGCTGCTGCATCCTGTCGTTTGTAGAAGAACTCTCGAGCAATCTCATCCATCGTTGTATCATAGTTAGCGTGAGGCCTCCCGAACGGAAAGGAGGTGTGCGATTCGGTCTGCACCTCAACTTACTCGGACGAGCCTTTCCTTGGCAACGAATGCGGATTAGAGCACTACAACCGAGCAAGAAGCGAAGGCGAGGAGCGGTGCCTCTCATCGTACGAGAGCGCCGCGCGCCGACCGCTCTCGAACGACTCCCTTCCTCTGACAACATCCTCGTCTTTTCCCATCCGACTACATTTCGACGCCGCTACAGGACTACAACTAAGCACCATGGACCACGGCAGCTTTGCCACAGAGGCAGACTACTCGTCTACAGGCGAGAACCACCTGGACGACCTCTTCCTCGACTCGTTCTCCTCCGCTCACTCATCAGGCGCCAGCGATGGAGGGCCGGGCGCAGGTGCAGGCGACTACTCGTTCGATTCCGACTTGATGGGCTCGTATCTAGCCGGTACGGGACAGCAGAATGGAGGAGGAGGAGGAGGAGTGGCTGTTGCGGGGTACGCCAGCAACCAGGGAGGACAGCAGGGCTTCACCTCGAGCAGCTCTGCCAGCTCAGCAGCAGCGTTCTCCAACATCAGCTCGCCCGACTACAGCAGCTACGGAGCGCTTTCGACCAACAACTTCGAGTCGCTCGCTACCGGATCCAGCCCTCCCTTCTCCTTCGGCGCTACGGTCGACGCTGGTCACTCAAACGAGCTACAGCAGCAGCAATCCATGTTCGATCCTCGATCCCACTCCCTCCACGGCTCGGGCGAATCGACCTTCTACGGCTCGGCGGCGACCCAGCAGCAGCAGCCTCTGCAGCAGCAATACCTCGCGCACGCCCCTCTCCACCACCAACTCTCTCCCCAAGTCGTCCAGCAACCTCAGCAGAACCATTTCACCCACTTCACCCCTCAGCACTCCGCCAACTCGCTCTCTCCTCCGTCCTCGGCTTCGTCCTCGAGCGGCGCCTACCAGAACGGATACCCCGCCGCCGTGCAGCCGACAGCCGTCAATGGTGGAGATACCCTACTCGCAAGGATGATGGCCGAAGCCGAGGCTCAAGGACGCTCGCAAGCCGATGCACACGCCGTCTACGCCTCTTCGTACATGGCGAGTCTCGCCCAGGCTCAAGCGGCGCCTCGCCATTCCTTCTCCAACGCATCCGAGGGACAGCAGCACCCCTCCGCCTACCGCGATCCCTCCTCCTTCTCGGGCAACTACCCTCAGCAGAGTTACGAAGATCGCGAGCTCGGCGCCGACAAGCTCAAGAAGCGACGAGTCGTCTCGGCGAGGGAGGACACTTCAGCGCATCAAGCTCGCGCGCAACCCAAGGCGAGGACCTCGACTGGCGGATCAAGGCGCCCTTCCGATTCGGTCGCTCCTCAATCTCAGCCTCTCGCTCAACAGCAGCCGATGCAGCACTTCGCAGGCGCCGGTCAAGATGGCTTCCACTTTTTGCTACACCCTTCGGTCGCCACGGGCGGCGGAAGCGTTGCAGCAGCGTTGGCAACAGTGCCGAGGCATGCCGCGACGGGTCAAACGGCCAACACCTCGCTCAACCTCATCGCCAACGCCGGCGTACCGATGACCTCGCATCGAGGTGAGTCTTTGAGCGTCTCTTGCGTAGTACTGCAAGCCAACTGACCTCGCCTTCTTCTTCGCCTCGCAGACGACGCCTCGGCCAGAACCACCAGCCGTCAGACCATCGCTCCTTCCTCGGTCATGCACGACGTCTCGCCGCCTCCAGCATCCTCATCCTTGGCAGTCAAAGCAGGAAAGAAGGTCACCGAGAAGGCTGGAGCGAAGAAGCCAGCTGGAGGCGAGAAGCGCAAGAAGGGCGAGAAGGGTCACAGTGAGTTCTCCGTCTCTTTCTCGCGAACGAGAGCCTCGCTGACGCGCTCTTTACCCAGACGCCGTCGAGCGAAGGTATCGCAACAACATCAACAACCATTTGGCGGCGCTGCGCGATGCCATTCCGGCGCTGCGACACCTCAAACCTCTCCCCTCGGTGCGCTACTTCCTCAGTCTTTGCCTCGCGATCGGACTTGGATCTGACTCTCTCTCTCTCTCTCTATCTGTCACAGATGCCTGCTTCCCGCCGTCGCGCGTCACAGTTCACCCTTTCCACCGCCGCTCAAGGCCCGACGCCAGCAGGTCTCGTCGACGGGGTCCTCGCAGCCAAGACGCTCAGCAAGGGCAGCATCCTCGGCAAGAGCATCGAGTACATTCACTACCTCCAAGGCGCCCGCGCAGACGGTATCGAGGACATCGAGCTCTTCAAGGCCGTCGTGCAAGAGATGGTCGGCGGAGGACAGGCTCTCATCGACGTCTTCGAGCAAAGGAGGGCAGTGAGGGAGGAAGAGCGGTCGAGGATCAGGGAGGAAGAGCGCAAGGAGCAGGAGAGGCTCGACGAGGAGGATGGCAGCGGCGACGAGAACGAGGAAGACGAGAAGGCGCCGGCCGTCCAGTCGTTCGTCTCGCAAAGCGGCTACCTCGCCCCTCACTCCGGCTCGCCCCACGGCTTCCCTCCCTCCCCTGCCTCGTCATCGGAAGATCCAACCTCGATCTCGCCTCGACTCGTCCAACATCAGCACTACCCTACCCACGCTGCTGGCCCTCCGAGGGTCCTTCTCGCCACCTTCATGGGCCTCAGCTTCGCCGGAGGACTCGGCTACGACTGGACGTACAGCGCCGAACCCATCGGAGAAGTCGTCGGCGCCCGCGCCTGGGCTGGACGTCTCGTTCGTCGCGCCGCCGTGGAGACGAGCTCCTCGGCAGTCCCCTCCGCCATCGTAACCTCGGACGTAATCCACCCCTCGCTCCTCAGTGGACTCGTCTTCCTCGGCATCTCGTCCATCCTCGTTGTCCTCCTCTTCGTCGCCTACCCTCTCTTCGGCCGCGGCCAGCGTACAGATCCTCCCGTCGAGCTCGTCAAGTCTCGCAGCGCCTATCGCCAGCGCCGTCGAGCTCAAGCTCTCGCCTCCCTCGCCCATCTCAATCACGAGGTCGCAAGTGCACCGACCTACCTCTCCGAATGCCGGTCGGCGCTCAAGGCGAGGAGAGAGCTGCTCAAGCTCGTTGGCGCGCCGACGTACGGCCTTCTGCCGGCGTTGTGCAAGGAGGGATTGGCGACTCTGCTGAGGAAGGTTACGACCATTCGCGTCGGGAGTTTCTCGGCGTGGTCTGAGGAGGATAGGATTGAAGCGGCCGTCGCATGGGTCAGGATCGCCGAGATCGAGGCGACCGTCGGTGAGTGATCTTTCTCCTCGCTGCTGTTTGAGGTGGACTGTAGCTGATTCTCATATCCCAGGCGCCGACGAGATCAACTACCTCGCCCGCTGCTACACCTTCCTTCGCCTCTTCAACCTCTCGCGCTCTACCCATTGGCCCCAAGCGACCTCCACCACCACCCTTCCCGCCGTCGACGCCGTGCTTTCCGTCCACCTCCTCTCCCTCGGACAACCACTCTCGGCCGCCGCCCTTTGGTCTAAGGCGAGGTCGCGCGATCGCAAGAAGTCGGATACCCCTCTCCACCCCTACGCCGAGGTCGCCGTCTCCACCGACTTTACCCTCGCTCGCTCCATCCTCGCCTCCACCTCCTCAGCCATCTCCCTCGACGCTCCCGCCCGCCCAGCCGATACGGTGCCCCTCCTCCGCATCTCGGAGGTCAGGTGCGCTGCCGCCCTTCGCGAGGCGTGGGCCAAGATCTTCGTCTCGGTCATCGCTACCACCTGCCCTCCCCAAGCCCCTCTCGCTCCCCTCGAGCGCTTTTCCGCTCTCGTGGATCAGCCTTTCTTGGAGGAGACGATTCGACACGTCCTCGAGTCGACCGTCGAGGGAGGCACTTCGCACACCATGGGCAAGATTACCAGGAGTCTTTGTCGCTTCTACGCCGGAGAGGTGCAGGAAGGTCGCGTGTTGGCGAGGGAGGTGGAGAGGGAGAGGGCGACCGGAGGACCTGCTGCCAGGCTTCGCTGCGTCGAGCCTTTCCTCAAGCTCGTACTCGACATCACCTTCAAGTCGGACGATGACGACGAGGACAACTACCAAGAAGAGCAGGCCAACACCCCAATCGCCGACGTCGATCTCGTCGCCTCTTCCACCCTCGGCTGGCTCCTCGTTCGTCGTCAAGTCCTCCTCCTCCCCGCCGCCGTCTCCGGCAAGGTCGAACCTCAACTCCACGACGACACGCTCGCCATTCGTCGCATGCTCGGTCACGACGTCTTCCGCGACGAGACCCTCAAGGCATTTTGCTCGTCTTCGTCGGCAAGTGGACGCGAGGTCGGAGACGTCGCTGGAGCTGCCGAGGAGGGAGGATTGGATCTAGAGGGTGCGTTGGACGCGTGCTTGGATGCGTTGACGGGCATCACGAGGAGGGCGGCGGGGCTGAGAGCCGAAGACGACTCGGGAGTCGAGTGCGATTGATTCGGATAGTGCATCTGTAGTTAGCCTTGCTTGTTCTGTTAGCTTGTTCGGATTCTCATCGTTTCTCTGCCATTTTGATAGCGGTTCCCCATTCTCGCAGCGGCCACCAAGCGAATGTGAATTCGGCGTGAATGAAAGATGACGATTGCGAGAGAATACATAGGACTACAAGAAGGGTGATGTGGAACGAAATCAAAGAATGTAATGTACTGCAAACGAAACTTCCCCTTTCTCCTCCCTAAGCTCTCAATTATGAGGCCATCGACTTGCCTCGGAGATGCCCCGCCGTCGCCGTCGAGATCCTCCTTCCCACCTCATCCACCCCAGCAGCCGCCTGCGCCCGCGCAGCCAGTAGCCTACTGCCCATCGTCGGCTTGGATCCCAACGACTGCCTCGTCCCCCGAGCAGCGGCGAGAGGTCCACTCGGTCGCCCCGAGACGGTTGCCGATTTGGTTGGTAGGTTGGAAGCGGAGGGGAAGCGCGAGCCGTCCATCTTCTTGAGGAAGGGTGAGGGCACATCGTCGTCGTAGGGATTGTGAGGGGCGGCGGAGGGAGGGAGTACACTTGGAGCGGTTTGCGCGCGAGGAGCGACGGCGGGCGGCAGCTGCGCTGAGGTAGGTGGGCGAGGGGAAGGCGATTTGGGCGGATCGCGCACCTCAAGAGGCGGCAGGGAACGCTTGGTAGGACTGTTGACCGACTCGCTACGGCGGCCGAAGTCTCGGGTGATGCTCATGGGCGACGAGTCGCCCGAGGAGATGGCGCGCGAGGGAGTCGAGATGAAACCGCCTGGGCCAGCGAGGTCGTGCATCGACTTGGAGGCTAGACGACGGCGTAGTGATGAGGGGGCGGCTTTGATGGGCGTGTCGTTGTCGAGGGACATGAGGGAGGAGGTGGAGGAGACGCGAGGGAAGGGAAGTCCGGACGAGTTGCTGCAAAAAGCAAAGGGAGTCAGCTTGGCGCTTGTCACGAAGGTTCATACCAGCTCACCTTGCCCGCCTTTCATCCAAAGGTCTCCGAGGTACCAGACTTGGGCGACTCGCGGCCCTCGCCAGCGCATCCGCCTCCCCTGGCCTCTGATTCTCCCTGTCCGCCTCCTCCCTCTCCCGGTCAAATGCCAGACGCGCGGCTGCCAGCCTCGCCTCTCCCTCCTTGACCGCTTCTGATGCCGCCCGAATCGAGTTCTCCCTACTCAGCAGCGCCTTCTCGCGCAAAAGAACGGCGGCCTCGCGAGCGAGCAGGTCGCTCTCCCGACTGGCGA
Source organism: Leucosporidium yakuticum (assembly GCA_019775505.1). Lineage (NCBI taxonomy): Eukaryota > Fungi > Basidiomycota > Microbotryomycetes > Leucosporidiales > Leucosporidiaceae > Leucosporidium > Leucosporidium yakuticum. The sequence goes on from JACWFO010000045.1 coordinate 208,132, forward strand.
CGTGCTGGTCGCGGATGCGGAGTTCCTTGGTGCTGTAGATGAGGTTAAATCAGTGGATGTTCGACCTCGAAGACGGAGCGAAAGCAACTAACGCCTTGCGAAGCTCGATGGCGCGAATCTGCAGCTTGACGTTGTCGAGCGCCTTGATTTGCGAAGTGTTGGGACGGTGCTTGGGCTATGAATGTCGTAGAGAGGTCAGCAAGGGTTCGTATGAGTCTTCAGATCTCCCCAACTCACGTTCTGCTTGAGCATGGCCCTCACGACCTGGCCGAGATGAGCGGTGTAGGGCTTGGGCAAGTCAGGGATCTTGCTTTCGCGAATCATGACGGCGAGCTCAGGTTGAGTTCGAGCCTCGTGGAAGGGTGGGCTGTTGAAAGAGAGGTCAGCTCACGAATCGAGTTCGAGTCAGGGGAGGGGCACTCACTGGCCAGCGCAGAGTTCGTAGATGAGGCAGCCGAGGGCCCAGATATCGCTCTTGACGTCGTAAGGTTGACCGTTGATGAGCTCAGGAGACATGTAGTAGGGTGTCTGTTGATTGAAAGTGGTCAGCTTTGCTCTCTCACGCCGAGAGGATCATAGAAACTTACGCCGACGTAGGTTTGGGTCATGGCTGCCTGCGCCATGGCTTTACTGAGTCCGAAATCGCCGAGTTTGAGGTTGTTCTCGTTGTCGAGGAAGACTGTCACGGGGGAAGAGGTCAGAGAATGTCTTCTGCGTGGACTCGGCGCGCGCCTCGCTCACCATTCTCGGGCTTGAGGTCGCGGTGAAGGATGATGGCCTTGCGTCGACCATGAGCATCGGTCTCGGCGTGGCAGTCATAGAGGGCGAGCGTAATCTGAGTGAGGTAGGCCCAGACGACATCTTCACTCAGGTAGGTCCTGCAGCAAAGCGCGAAGGAGGTCAACACTCTGCACCGCCGAGCAACGTGCGCCTGCACCTCTGCTGCACTCACTTGGTATTCCTGCACCGTTGAATGACCTTGGCAAGATCTCCTCCCTCGCAGTACTCCATGAGGATGTAGAGCATGTTGTTGGGCTTGTCGACGAAGCGCTCGTGGTAACGGACGATGTTGTCGTTCGAGCCTAGCTGTTCGAGGATGTTGCTGGAGAGCAGAAAAGGGTCAGATATCAAACTTCACACTCTTACACGCCATGCCATCACGTACACCTCTTCTGTAAGCTGCCTGAGGTCGCGTTCGTCCATTCGACCGTAGTTGAGCTCCTTCCGAGCGAGAATCTGTAGGCCTCTCCACGCGATTAGCGATGCTTTGCTGCAGTACCTGTCCGACCAAAAGCTCACCATGCCATCAGGACGCCTCTTGACCTTGCGAATGATGCTGTTTAAACGACACGCGGAGTGTGAGTAGATCCGTCACTGAGCGGTCGCTTCCTGCAGTCGAATCGCTTACCCGAATGATCCTGTACCGATGACATCTCCTGCTTCGTAACTGTTGCAAGATGTGAGAAGGTCAGCTCTGCTGTAGCGCACCACGAGTCGAGCGCAACTCGCCTCTCGTCCATCGAGGCGGAGGAGCAGATGGGATGGTCGCCAATGAGGGTCTTTCGACGCGCGGTGGCTGGTCGCCCTGGTGCGGTGGCCATTGTGGTAGAGTCTCGAGCGCAAAGTGCTGTGGAGCGGTTGAGCGAGCTGACGAGGGAGAGCGACGATTTGGCGGGAAGCGGAGAGGCATCGCAGCGCGAAGGGTCGCGTTTCATGCCTTCATTTCGAGAGGGCTCTCAAGCTACAGAGTTGGGCAAAGCACTCGCGCTGCACTCATTTGCTAAACAACAGCGCATAGCTTTTGGCATTTCACTAAAACTCCGCCTCTCTTCTCCAACCTCGGCGCTCTAAGCTCCTCCTCCTCGCCCTCGTTCGCCCTCTAGAACAAGAAGACCTGGTCGGCCATCTTGGAGATAGTCCTCGGCGCCTCAAAGTTGAGCTCATCCAACGACTTCTTCATCGCGCCCATCATGGGAGGAGGGCCTGTTTGGAGATAGGAGATCAGCGCCGAAGCTCAAGACGAGAGCGCTTCAACTCACCGCAGAGCAGCATCTTGGAGTCGACAGCAGGGGCAGGGAGATGCTCCTTGATCATGGCAGTGTTGACAAATCCAACTCCACCAGTCCAGTTGTCAGGGGGGTTGTTAAGGACGTAGTAGACGTTGAAGCGCTCGGGGTGCTTGGCCGCGAGCGAATCGAGCTCGGCCTTGAGGAGGATGTCCTCATGCGTGACGTTGGCGTAGATGAGGGAAAGCTTGGTGGTGTCGAGAGGGTTCTTGAGCGAAGCGCGGATGATTTGCTGTGTGTGAAGAGCGAAGGTCAGCGAAGGGAGGAGACGCAACGAGTTTCGGAGCAGCACGTACGAGCATGGGAGTGATACCAGTGCCTCCAGCGATCATGCCGATGGCGTTGGCGTAATCGTTGCTGTACTTCATCTGTCCCTTGGGGCCCTTGATGTCTACAAAGTCTCCCACCTTGAGTCCGGCGAAGTGCTTCGAGATGTTGCCCGTGGGGTAGCTCTGGTGCAGGATGTTGGATGAGCTATGGAGCGCCAGAGCAGAGGGGATGAAAACTCACCTTGATGAGCAAGTCAAAGAAGCCCTTGTCATCATCGGACGAGGTGGGCGTGTAGGAGCGCTGGATGAGCTTGCCGCCGATGGTGGCAGAGACCGAGACGTGCTGGCCGATAGGGAGGCCGAGGATGGCATTGTTGGGAATAGAGAAACGGTAACTGTATATCGGAACAGAGACGAACGTCAGCAGTTGGCTTAGGAAGGGCGGAAAGGGAGCGAGAGGTCGACTGACATGGCCGTGTTGGGGGAGAGCACGATCTTGTCGACGAGCTTGTACTTTTGCCATTTGACGGGGTCGAGAGCAGGCTTAGGTTCTAGTGGAAGGTGTACGAGATCAGCTGGGAGTGACGTGACGAGGCGGCGAGCGGCAAGAGCGAGCGAGACGGTGCTCGAGGCGAGAGGGTGATGATGGGAGCTACTTACGAGGCTTGAGTGCTACGAAAGCGATAATGAGGACGATGAGACCGACGGCAGCTCCGATAATCTTGGGATCCATAGCTGTAGTGAATTGAGCGAGACGAAGCGGACGACGAGGAAGGAGGAGGGAGAGAGGGCGAGAGTCGCCTCCCGGCGCTAAAGAGTAGAGGCGGCTCAGTGGAGGTTGAGCCCGTGGCTCTGCGATCGACTCTGGTGCAGATTACTCATGTAAAACACTCGGTTTGGACCGCAACCTGCTTCGGTGCAGCTCAAAGCTGGGGAGGGGCTCTCCTCTCCGAACAACGCGTCGAGTCGCCGAGCTCGCTCTTGCCTTTCGCCCGCTACTCGCGCTCATCATGACCGTCTACTCGTGAGTATTGAGTCCATGTAGCTTCTGTTGAATTCTACTAATACTACTACTACTCTAGACTATTAATCTTTGATCGTCACACCAACTGCTGCTTCTTCCACCCGTTCGCCGGTCGGTTACCTCCGCCAGGGCCTTCCACCTTACCAGCCGTCTATCCAGCCCAACCAGCACCTTCCCCTTCCCCTTCTACTCCCGCTAATCGCCCCCTCTCAACTTCCTCACTACCACCGTGGGAGAAGCAGCCTCCATCAACTGGCGGCGTCGTGGCTCAGCACACGGGCGAGGGTGCACCAGGGCAAGAGGGAGAGCAACCACCAACAGGCGAACCTGCAAGAGGTGGATTGGCGTTTGATGAGGAGGCAAAACTGGTGTATGGCATCATCTTCAGCTTGCGCAACATGGCAAAGAAGCTCAGCGGTCGGTGAGTGCACATCTTCCTCGCGTTTAGGACAGCTGTAGCTCTTCATTGAGCTACTCTGCTCTATTCGGAACCCTTACTGACTCTCCCCCTGCTCTCCTGCGGCCCTCGGTGCTCTCCAGCGACGACGACTCGTTCCAATCCTTCTCCACCTCGACCTACAAGCTACACTACCTCCACACCGCCACCTCCTACCACTTTGTCCTCCTCACCTCTCCCATGGCCGAATCGCTCCGCTTCCTCCTTCGTCAAATCCATACGGGACCCTTCACCGACTGGGTCATTCGCAATCCCCTCGTCGACTTGGATTCCAACAACGGCAAGGGGATCGACAATGAGCAGTTCAGAAGGAGCGTCGAGAAGTTGGTCTTGTCCATCAATGTGTAGTGTAACAGTCTATGTGCTCTTCCGTATCCTTGCGCGCGCGAGAGAGCGAGCGAACTCTCGGCGTTCGTATCCAAGACGGCTTGAGGTTTCGATTTCATTGGGATTAGCAAGTCCCTTTTCGTTCTTCTTCGGTCTAAGGTGTAGCCTTGGTAGCCGCTCCTGCTGCCGTAGCTGTAGCGACTCCCGACTTGGCGAGTCCAACGTTCCATCTGCGCGAGGGCCGAACGGGTCAGTAGCCATTCTGAGGGTATGGTGCAGTACGGAGAGCAGTGAAGGAAAGCTATGGCGTACCCCCATCTGCGAGAAAGAACAGAAAGAAGGCGCATTAGCGACGAACGACGAGGAGAGAATGAACGACGGCTCGAAACTCACGACTGCAGTGTCCGAACGATGCGAGGGGTGATGGCGATCTGTCAGAGGACGTTGAGCGTCAGTCAAGAGTGCCTTCTTACGCTGCAGCTCGGTTGCGCCACCCTCTAAACATCAAATGCCGAGGGTCGACGCGTCGCAACAACGCCGAGGGTAGGGGAGAGGCGACTCACGGTGACTCCAACACGGACGGGGAGTAGCAGAGTCTTGTGGATGGCGTAGGCGAGTACAGCTGTACTGACAATGGCCGAGTAGCTCGACTTGCTCTCCACCACAGCCCCAGTCTCGGTCGAGGGAGCAGCGGCAGCCGCCTTCTCGGACTCCTTGATCACCTCGGAGGGTGCAGGGATGTGAGGAGTGACGGCTTCTGCCTTCTTGGCGGCCCTCGGGTGCTGCTCCTTCCAATCGTCGACGGCCTTCTTGATCTTGCCCGGTTCGCCGTCCTTCCTCCTCCAGCCGAGGGCGTCCAAGACCCAATCCTCTGCGGCGCGAACCTTGTCTGCTCCGACGGCGTAGATGAATACGAAAGTGAGACCAAAGTCCAAGAGGGAGAGCAAGAGGTAGATGACGAGGGCGGACCAGCCGTGCTTGCGGAAGAGACCTTTAAGGCGTTGCGAGAGGCCGAGTTTCTCTTCGGGAGATTTCTTGGAAGGGGGGATGGGGTTGGCAGAGTCGAGATGAGTGGTTGGTGCTGTTGGTGGTGCAGTGGAAGGTGTAGTCGAGTAGAGACGAAGGGAGGAACTGAGAAGGGAAGGGACGACGATTCGAGTTGAGGAGAGAGCGAGATGAGGGATGGGGAAGCGAGTAGTAGTATTGATAGTGCGAAGAGGTAACCGGTTGATAGCCAATCGTGTTGCCATTGTGCTGTAGCTGAGTAGGAGGGGGACTAGGTAATGGGCGGAAGGCAACCTTTGGGAAACGCGTCTCGTCGGCTTGCTCTCTTGCCAATTTGCTCCTGCTAACTAAGACGGAAATGACTAGTAGAGGATTATTACATCCAGCTAGCCTCCCTACTCTCGCTCTCATCTCTTTACTCGCTACTTTCAACGTCCCTCCAGCTCAACTCGACCAACTCCTCCACCTCGCTCTCACCGCTACTTACGAACAGGTCTACCCGCCTTCCTTCCATCAATGGCTCGCTCGACTACATAATATCGCTCCTCCACCTCACAGCAGTAAAACTGCAGCAGACATTGAGGAAACAGTCAGTCTCCTCGTCTCGACGCGCTCCTCCTCCTCGCCCTCGCTCACCTTCAGCTATTCCTCGACAGGTTCTCGCTCTGGTCAGAGGTGATCTAGACGCTCTCAATGGATGGCTCAACGGTGCGATCGCTTGCTCGCTGTGCTCCCGTCTCGCTCGCTCATCCTTCCCTTCCCTCTCCCCACTTCGCAGATCTCAAACCGCTTTGCCCTTCATCAGAAGAGGAAGAGGTGAGCTCCAACTTGCCTCATCTACTCTTACCCAACTCAGACCCCACTGCGATCTCTCGCAGAACAGCGTCTCGGCCACACCTCTCCACCGAACCTCGCCTCTCGCCCTTTTCCTTCGCAGCTTTCGCATGACCTTTGCCAAGCTCTCCTTTGACGAAGCCGTCGCTTGGTGGGAAGATGTCACTCAGTGGTGCAAGGGAACTTGGGTGCAGCCAGATATGAGGACTCAGAGGAGGGTCGTCGCCGATTCGTGAGCCGAGATCGGTCCTCGTTTGAGACGAAATCCCCGTTGACCTTGTTTCCAACGCAGGTACACTCGAGCAAAGGGAGCGCAAGATTATCAAGCTACCAAGGATTCGCTCAGCTTCTACGACCTAGATGATGCGACTTCTAGGTAAGAGGACTCCTCATCGGGGCATACGCCCCTCGCCGACCCTTCCGCCTTGACAGTCACGGCAAGCCTCAGTACGCTCTCCTCAACACGGGCTTTGTCGAGTTCGAGAATGGAGGATGGCAAGCTGCCCGTGAGGTGCGTGATGTGCGGAGTCTGCTCGCTGCTCTCAGCTCACCCGTGCGTTCATCGCAGGCTCTCGCCGAGGCCGTTCAAGTCGCTCGCAACGCTGGAGATTCACGGTGTCTAGCCGCTGCATCGAGGTGGGTTACGAAATTTTTTGCTCCTTTACTTTCCCTCAGCGCTAACTCTCTCTCCCCCCAGCCTACACAAGCGCCTCGAGGTCGTCGCTCCCACCGCTTCCACTTCGGCCGTCCCCTCGACGGGCGACATGGTCGTCGGAGAGGGTCGCCCTTCACCTACAGATCTGCTTTGGGAAGTGAAGCATGGAAGCAGTATCGTAAGTTCTGCATTCTCACCCTCGTCTTCGCCGGCTCAACCCTTCGCTCGCACAGGGCCGACCGACGCCTTCCCTCTTCCCCATGCTCTACAGCTCTCGTGCGCTACACCAGTGCCCGCCGGTCAGCTCCAATGCCAAAGACAAGGGACGTGCTGTCATTTGGAATGATGCGGCTTGGGAACCGTCGTGGCATGCGGTAGCAGCGAACTTGTGGGATGACCTCGGTCGGTTCAGCTCTGGCGTTTTTCGTTTCGGCGACGTTATTCCTGACTCCTTGAACTCGTGCAGGCTCCCCTCATCTCTCTGACTTGCGCCAAGAGATGGCTCTCGAAGCGCTGGACGAGGATCGCAACCTCTGGAACGTTCAGCTCGCGGTGCTCTCGCGCAAGGCCTTCAAGGTGCGATCGCCTGCTTGCTTCCCCTCGTGGCGCTGAGCTGACCTCCCGTCCATACTACAGCTGGCTCGAGCAAACCGTGCCGAGGAAGCTCTTCCCCTGCTACTACGAGCGGTCGACACTCGAGCGAAGAGGAGGACGTTCGGCACACTTGAGCTTCGAGCATGGGAGTCGGCCGTGTGGGAGGTAGCCAGGATTTATGCGGAGTTGAGGTGAGTTGGACAGCTGATTTGGCGCCTACTCGCTCGCGCTGACCTTGCCCCTTCGCAGAGACGAGCAAGACGTCGTGGATCGCCTCGCTCGCCTCACGCCCCCTTCGGTTCAGCACTGGTCAGATTCGCCCGAGAAGGACGCTGAGGGAGTCGAGAGCAATGCGTCTGCTGCCCTTCTTTACAACACGGCGCGCAGGCTCCTGGTGAGTTTCTCGTGCTTTCGCGAGGCCGGATGGACTCGTTAACCTCTCGTTTGCACAGGACGAAGGCCACGGGGTGATTGCACTCTCCTACGCCCTCCGAGCTCTCCACTTCAGCACCACCAACTCGTTCGAACCGCTCCGCCTCCGCTGCATCTGCCAAGTCGCTCAATGTCGCCTCGCCATTTCTCCCACCGTCGACGAAGCTTCGCGGGGACTGCTTGAGCTCGAGGCCGTCTGGGGTGAGATCCTGGCGCGGGAGAAGGTGGATGTAGAGTTGATGGCTTTGGCGTGCGAAGTGAGGGGCAGGGCGGGCGTGTACAAGGCCGAAGGACGAGGTGAGTGGTCTCTCGGCGTGCGACGGCGAGGCTTTGCGCTGATGCTCCTGCGTTCCCCGGACAGACGAGGAGATCCTCCAAGCTCTTCCTGATCTCACTCAGGCTCAGAAGCGTGAGTTGCGACCTGTGCTCATCGCTGGACCCAGCTAATCCCTCGCTTCGGCCTCGGCAGTCTACTCGTCGCTCGCCATGAGCAGCAGTTCGCAACGCCTTCTCGCGCTCCTCACTCGCCTTTGCGACCATCTCTCGACTTCTCCCTCCATCCCTCCACCACGACCCGATACGACCTGGGCCATCGAGCGGGACCTCTGCGCCCAGCAGCACCTGGCAGAGGCAGCTCGGGCGAAGGAGCCAGCGGTGGTGGGTCCGCAATTGGTGGACGTGGTGAATGGCTTGCGGAGAGCGGTAGAAGCCAAGTTTTTGGGTGGTGAAGGGTAATGAATGGAATTGCGGGTACAGCTGGGGAATACACGGCTCGACGTCTCCGAGAGAAGGGGAAGGGACGACGCGAATTGAACCGAGAGACGAAAGGGCGAGAGTCGACGAGGGCGAGGGTGGTTACAGGCGGGAGAGGTGGTAGTTGATGGAGGAAACGCGAGCCTTGCCGCCAACTTGCTACAGAGGTGGTAGGGAGAGAGCAGGTGAGCGGATGGATCGGAAGGGAAGCGCGAGGAGAGGGAGGCTCACGGGCTTGGACATGCACTCGTGCAGCTTCTTGGCGCTCTCCTTGCAAGCGTTAGCTCCTACGAGGTCTCCTGCACTTGCCCAGCATCCTAGCATGGCGGTGAGCTCGAGAGCGCAAGCCTGAATGTGCTGCTGCCGCTTGGGCTTGACCTTGAGCTGTGTGTAGGGTGATAGCGAGTGAGCGAGCAGTACTAGGTGGGATTAGGATACTGTAGGTTGATACCTTTGAGATGTTCATGGGTTAGCTGAGGTGGCAGAGAAGAGGAAAGAGGCGAAAGGAGGTCTCGGTGGGTCTTCGAGGTTTTTGAAAGGCGCAAAGCAGCGCAGAGGGCAGAACGCTTCTCTTCCTTCCAACTACCTCTCGCTCGCCTCCTCCCTCCTCAGAGGACTTGCACACACACTTCTATCGACCTACAGCTCACTTGGTTCACCCGCCCCGCCTCGTCCTTGTTCAGCTGCAGCTCTTCTTCATCCCCCGCCACTTCTTCACTTCCCTCGCGCTATCTTCACAACAACCCTTCCTCCCTTCGCTTCTCTCTCTCTCTCTCTCTCTTTCACCACTCGTAACACTTTGCACTCGCTCCAATGGCTCAGGGTAACTACATCGAGGAGGCCATCAAGCGTAATGGACGCCAGTTCAACCACGAGGAGCGCACTCGCAAGCGCGCCGCTCGTGAGGCTCACAAGGCCTCCGAGATGGCTCAGACCTTGCACGGACACAAGGCCAAGCTCCTTCACGCTCGTCGTTATGCCGAGAAGGTCGCCATGAAGAAGACGATCAAGGCGCACGAGGAGCGCAACGTCAAGGCCAAGGACGCTTCCGCCATGCCCGAGGGCGCTCTCCCTACCTACCTTCTCGACCGTGAGGGTCAGAACGACGCCAAGGCGCTCAGTTCCGCCGTCAAGCAGAAGCGCAAGGAGAAGGCCGGCAAGTTTGCCGTCCCTCTGCCCAAGGTGCGAGGAATCGCCGAGGACGAGATGTTCAAGGTGGTCAAGACGGGAAAGACGAAGCGCAAGGGATGGAAGCGTATGGTGACCAAGGCTACTTTCGTTGGAGAGGTACGTTCTCGCTGCTCTCGCCGCCCCCGCATCGCCGAGCTGACCTTTTCGCGCTCGGCGTTCGACAGGACTTCACTCGCAAGCCTCCCAAGCTCGAGCGTTTCATTCGGCCGTCAGCTCTGCGTGTGAAGAAGGCCAACGTGACTCATCGTACGTCGCTGCGTCGTCCCTCGCTTCTTGTTCTTCGCTGACTTGCGTCTGTTCCCTCTAGCCGAGCTCAAGGCGACCTTCCAGCTTCCCATCATCGGTGTCAAGAAGAACCCTCAGTCGCCCATGGTACGTCATCTCGCTGCTGTCTGTCTTCTTACTTTGCTGACCGTTCTTGTCGCCTTCAGTACACCCAACTGGGCGTCATGACCAAGGGAACCGTCATCGAGGTCAACGTTTCGGAGCTCGGACTCGTAACGTGAGTGCTGGTTGTCGGTGTATCGTGGCTCTCCGCTGACCTCGTTTCTTTGCACCTCTCTAGTACCGGCGGCAAGGTTGTATGGGGAAAATACGTGAGTTCTCGTGGCCATCTCGCTCGGAGGCTTCCCGCTGACCCTTCGCTCTCCCTCTCCAGGCTCAGGTTCGCTACTAAGACCCTTCGCGTTGCTATCTCGACCAGAGCTAACCGTCTCTCTCTTTGTACAGATCACCAACAACCCCGAGCTGGACGGATGCGTCAACTCGATCCTGCTGGTTTAGGACGGTGGAGTGGTGCTGCTGTGGGATGTTTCCGGTCGCCGGCTGTACCACCTTGTGCATTATAGACGTGGGTTTCCTTGTTCTTCCTTCCTACAGTGTTTTGACGCGGGCGAAGCGACTTGCGAACCTCGGAGCTGGGCTCGGAGCCTCTGACCGATTGTGAGAGAGAAAGTGCGGAGCCAAATAACTCTCATGCATGGCAAGATTCACAGTGGAACAAGACAACTGAATGTACTCTCCTCTACCTCCTACAGACATCTCATTGCCAGGGTGTGCCAAGGGTCCGAGGGTTGAAGGAAGGAAGGCAGGGGCTGAGGAGCTCACAACTGTGCAACCCTGGTGCAACCGGGTGCAACTGGAGAGGGTAAGCTGACACTTCCAAAAGTGGGCCGGGTTTCAAGAAAACGGCCCTTTAGTATATCGGTTAGTACTCGCGGTTCTGATCCGCGCGAGGCCGG
>JACWFO010000046.1:9029-119783 GCA_019775505.1 Leucosporidium yakuticum
TTCGTGCAGCTCAAGCGAGTTGTTGGTGAAGTGTGGAATCTTTCACGGCGAGCCTGCTCTCGCTCTCCAGAGCTATTCAGTCGACTCTCGTTGGGACTTCGGACTCGAAGAGGCTGGGAGACGGCAGCTACTCTCCATTCCGCTACAGCATCTACTCTCCCTTGACCTCCAAGCAAGCAATCAATCCCTCCCTTCTCCTTCTGCTCCGTCCAACTCAACGACCCTTGTGAGCGAAAAGCGAGTGAAAGAGTCGGCGAGGAAAGCGGCGTCGGGTGAGCGTGCGGTAGGTGTTGTTGATGAAGGAGAGGGTGTGAAAGTGTTTGGAGTAGCCTGTAATACAATGAGTCAGCCCATCTCAAAGTTGAGCAACGAGCTCAAACCCTCCTGCAAAGACGATGGCGCGGGCTTTCTCGGCGCTCGGCGAGGGTTGAAAGAAGTGAAAGAGCGGACTTTGAGGCTTGAACAGCAGGAATCACGGCAAAGCAAGCCTCAGTACCTTTTTCTCCCAGGATGTCCAGAGCCCTCCCACACTCTAGCCTGCTCCACAGGCCAGCGCGAAGGATGTTCAATGTTGAGCTCCCCTCGAGAGAAAAAGGGGACGCCGAGGCTTACCGGGCCGCTGCTATCCTCCTGACTGTCATGGAAGTAATTACATCGTCCTTATACTCAAGTACACCAACGGCGCCCCCCGCTGGCCCGCCTCGTGCGAATGAGGAAGGCGCGTGAGTCGCTCGGACGAGAGGGAGAGCCTAGCAGCCGTGCACAGGGAGGCCGCAACATGTTGGAGCTGATCCCCGCTGTGATGAGGCCCTCGGAGCGAATAACGAGGACCATCCCAAGCTCGTAGCCGGCCTCTGCGAGCTGTCAAGTCGAGGGAAGTCCGAGTAGTCGTCGCCGAGCAAGCGGCGCCAGTCACACTAACTCGGTGCTGAAGCACGCGAAGGGCTGATAATCATCTTTCTACTTCTCTGGCCACCCTCAGGTCCCGGCCTCACCGCCCTGCAACCGCAGAGCAGCAAAGACGGGCGAAAGGCGTCGGCGCTGAGCGACGAGTTGGCTTGACGCTCGGTGCTGAGAGCCGCGAGCTGTCCTCCAATTCCCGACCGACATCACCCACAACAATCAGACCTTACTCTCCGACAGCGACGACTGCCGACGAGAGAAAGGCTGCGGAAGCGAGCACCGCCAGAGAGGAGGGGAGGGAGAGCTCGCGCCGAGCCATCCAGCCTCTCGGGTGAGTGGGTTCAAGATGTGATCGCAGAGATCCCCACTCCAATCACATCCATCTACCCCGGCCTGCACTCGCAGACCAGCGAAAGACGGAGAAACAATAGCGAGCAGACCCGCGAGAAGCTCGGCGTTGCTCTACGGTGGCAATGGCGCGAACGAGTGCGTTGACCGCGCGCTACGTTGAATTGAAAACGGGATAACTCCCTCTGGTGATCTAACGAAGAGCTTCTCACTGCAAAGAAACCGAACGAAAGCGCCCCGAAGCGCACCCGTCCCATCTCTGCGCGGGTTACCTCGCCAGCTGCTGGGCTTGTCTGCCTCCGCCAGCGCTAAGCATCACAACCTGTAGAGCACCAACCGCTACATGGGAAGCATGGCAGCTCCCGCAGAAAGGCGAGAGAAACAGCCCTCTCGAGCTCCTTCCCTCCTCCTCGGCTGGGGTCGCCGGGCTCCCAGCAACGTTCTGCTGCTGCTACTGCTTGATCCTTTGCTCCAAAGTACTTCACAAGCTTGGAACGCGGGCGAGCTGACCAACGACCCGTACAGAAACGAGAGCGAAACAGCCCTCGACTGCTTCCCTCCCACCTCAGACCGAGTCGCGCTGCTCGCCCGCTGCTGCTCCCCTTCCCCGTCCTTGCTCACGAGCTGACTACGATCGGCTTTGGCGCAACCAGGCACCCGGAGGTAGAAGCCAAAGGGCGACAATCATCGACTGCCTCCCTCCGACCTCTGGTCGGCGAAAGTCTCGCGCTCCATCGCCCCCAGCTCGGTCACTGAGTCCTTCTTCTGCCTGCTGCAAAGCACGAGAAGACTAGAGACAATTGAAGGAACATCAAGATCCACTATAGGAGACGCGAAAAAAAGCAGCGCCTGCTCCCCTTCCCTTTCATCTCGACTCGGCTCGATGGCTCCTCCGCCTCTCCTTCGCCTTGCGCATGAAGTACAGCTGACTCACTCGAAACGCAAAAGAGAAAGGGATTTGAGCATGCGGGCGCGCGCACAGAAGCGAAAGCGAGAGCAGCTCCATCTGCTCCCCCTCTCACCTCGGCGCTCGAGTCGCTCGGCTCGGATGCTTCCCTGCTTCTGCTCAAGCTTCTGCAGGCCGCGCTGCCCTAGATATGCTATGCTAGAGACAGAAGACAACGGGCTAGGTAGAAGAAAAAAAGCAGCGACCTGCAAGCCACTACCCTTCCCCCTCTGCCTCGGTCTTCGCTCCCCAGCTGCTGCTCCCGCCTTCCTCTCCCTTAGGAGACGTTCCTACCAAGGTGAAAGTTACCACACAAGCTTTACCGAGCGCGTCACCGCTCGAAGGTAGAAGCGGACCGAGAACAGCCTCTCCAGCTGCTCCCCTCTCAATCTCAGCTCGGCGCTCGCCTGCCCTCCCTTGTCGGCTCTGCTGCTTCCTCCTGCTCCTCCCGCTCAGCCCAGCGCCAACTCAACCCAGCCCAGCTCAGCCCATCCCTCGTATCGCATGGCAACCAGACTCAACTCACCAATCAACTCTCTCCTCCCTCCCCCGCTCGGTGAGGTGGGCTGTAGCTTAATACCCCTCCCACCCTGATTGAGAGAGACCCTTCTATTCGATGCGGTGGTGGATGGGGAGAGGGAGGAGCGGCGGCGAGGAGGGAGAGGCGAGAGAGGGTGAGGCAGGAAGTAGGGGTGATGAGGTACAGAATGGGGTGTGAGAGAGGGTCGGGAGAGAGGGATGTAGGTCGATAGGTCGATAGGAAGGGGAGAGGGGAGAGTTGGGTTGATCCAAGAGACGACGAGACGACGACGACGAGACGATGAGGGGCACAGACGAGGCAGGCGAGCGAGGGAGAGGGAGAGAGAGAGGTCGACCTCGGTCTTTCGCTGGGGACGAGAGACGAACGGGAGACGAGCACCGAGTGAAATATAGAGCTACATGCTACTCATCAGCCTCCCCCTTCGAAAATCTTACCACCCTACAGCTCTCTCTCGCTCTCTCTCGCTCTCCCTGCCTCCGACCTCGGCGCTCTCCAACCGTCGTGTATAGACAAGCTCCTGTACCTCCTTGTCATCTACCCTACTCCAACGTCTTCCTAGACAAAATGTGATAAATCTCCCTCCGATCCTTCAACCACTCCTTGAACGGCTTCATCCTCTTCTTCCCTCCTCCTCCCTCCCCATCCTCCTCTTCCTCCTCGTCGTCCGTCTCCAACGCAGCGCTCTTCTCGAGGAGGTAATTGGCGAAAACGATGAGGGAGGCGTATCTGTTCGACAATCGACGTCGAGAGTCAGCGAGTGAAGGAGGAGAAGGAGGAGAGGAGGAGGGAAAGGAGAAGGGACGAACCGGTAGAGATAGTTACAAGCGACATGAAAGATCTTAGAATGCTTAGCAGATCCAATATCCGCCGCCTCAGCACGAAGCTTGAAATCGTAGACCGCTTTCCTCAAATTCTGCACGCCTGCGAAACTCAAGCGCAACTCGGTCAGCTCCTCCTCGCCTCTCTCCTTCTCCTCCGGCAAACTCACCTTCACACCCATCAATCGCCCTATCAGCCAACTTCTTCGCCGTCTTCCCATGCTGTAAAACTCCCACCAATTGAAGTACAATCTTATACTCCCCAGCGAGGTAGGGGTCAGATTCTCTTCCATCCCAGGTGAGGGAGAGGGAGTCGTTGTCGTTGATTATCGAGGTCGAGAGATCGGAAATGCCGAGAGGGCTGAAGAGGATGTTGGAGATTAGGGCGGCGGCGACCCTGTGAAGTGGTGTGGAGGGGGAGGGGGTCAGCGAGAGCGAGGAAGAGAAAGGCGCCGAGACGAGAGCGTGCATTCCGGTGGTAGTTCGACCGCGACCCTGTTGTCAAGCAAGGTCAGCACTCGCTCTTTAAAAGCAAGGGAATCGGAGAAAAGACCCACCATCTGACAATTGAACACAAATCCCGTATCATCAGGATTACTCCTTAGCGCACTACTAACTCTCTCCTCAATCCTCGTATAAACGCCCGGAATCGGAGCCTGTTCATCCGTCACTGGAAGTCGTTCATAATCAACTTGAAGACCTTCTTGACGCATCATAGCGAAGACCTCTCGGGGAGTGAGGATGCTGTTCGGTCGAGGGGTCGGGGGTCAGCTCGGCGCGGGGTGAGAAGGGAGAGGGAAGGGATGGACTCACTCCCCAACAGAAACCTCCTCCCAAATAGCCGTCACCGTAAAGCTCCCATCCGCCTCTGCGATCTCATCATGCAACAGCACCTTCCCACCATTCATGCTCGCCTCGAGCAACAAATCCTCCTTCAAAGCCACTTCCATCGCTTCGACAGTTTCGGTAGTCACTCCTGTAGTTACTACGTTCTCGAGGGGAGCGTCGAAGAGACGAAGAACGTGGGGACGGCCGCCGGAGACGTCTGCGAGGGGAGAGGGGAGGGGGCGAGGAAGGTCAGCGGGAGAAGGAGGAAGCAGGGAGAGGGACAAGGGAGGGAAAGACGGACAGATGACGGGCTCCTCGCGCATTGAGGTCCATACTATATGCTTCTCGTGACCTCCCATCTTCTCGAGAGCGCGGCGTAGGCTGCGAAACGAAGGACGAGGCGAGGCGGGATCGATCAGCTCTAGCTCCTCGCCGACTCCCGAGACGACGACTCTGACTCACCCATCAACCGTAGGCATTCCCGTTCCATACACCAATGAAGCTCCATCCGCACCAGTAGGAACAGCTGCTGAAGTAGGAGTAGCAGCGTCTCCACCGAAGAGGAGACGAACTCGGCGGAAGTTCGGAGCGCCTTCTACTCGCTCGGGGAGGCTCATTTTTTGAAGGCCGGACTGGGAGGGGGAGGGGGAGGGGGAGAGAAGGAGTTAGCTTGTCCTGTACCTCGGTCGGAGAGGGGAGAGAGAGGGACAAGGAAGACGAAAACGCACAAAATAATCACTCTTGAGCAAAGTGAACGGCGACAAGATCCTCCCACTCCTCTTAGCGACAAACTCTGCCACCTCATCGCTCAACGCATTCCCCGCGGCAATAGGTTTCTCCAATGGCACAAGAGCCTCGATGCCAGCGGTATCTAGTTCTCGTTCGATAGTCTTGAAGACTGGTCGATCCTTGACGTAGGCTTCGTAGGAGAGGGTATCGCGCAACTGACGCCAAGTTTCGGCTTTCGATTCGTTGAGGAAGGAGGAGAAGAGGATGAGGAAGTAGTAGGCTCTGTGTCGGGGGGGGGGGGGGGGGGGGGGGGGGCGGGCGTCGACGACTCGGTCAGCTCAGCTCGACGGGGGAGGCGGCGGGTGGAACTCTCACCGAAGGTTCTGTAAACCCCTCGCCACGCATCGCTGTCTTAACTCGGTATCATCCCCCGCGTCCTCGGCTTCTTGTCGCGCATCCTCGATCGAGTCGAGAAGATCGAACGTATAGCCACAAGCGGTGATGGCTTCATCGACGGCGTTCTTGACTTCTTGTCCTGAGCGAATAGTACGGAGAAGATTGTTGATGACTCTGTTGATGGGCGTCGTTGCGTTGGAGGAGGAGCGAACGGGGAGAAGGACGAGGTCAGGTCAGCGAATTCGAAAAGCTCGTCGAGCGCCGAGCCTCAAACTCACGTGTAGGAATACCTCGAAGACCTCTTCCCCTTCCCTCCACTCCCAACCAATCCCATCCCCTCACTCCTCAACCACCTCTGGACCAATGTGATAATCACTTGCGCTCTCGTACTCCTCCCCCTCCCCAATTGACAATTAACAATCACCGCTCCCTGTTCCTCAGTATTATCCAACTGAGCAACAATCTCTACTAGCTCGCGAACATCACTGAAATCGGGACTCTTTTCCGCGGTGATGGGGATGCGGTAGTACTTGAACGCCGCTGCTGCTGAGGAAGGCGCCGAGGAGGAGGAGGAGGGCGAGGAGAGTTGAGCGGCCGTTTCGTCAAACATCTCCCTCACGGTTTTGATGCATGATGGAGAGTCGATCGTCTCCCAGATGGGGTTGACTGAGCCGTCCTCGTCTTCTGTGTGGAGGAGGAGACGGCCGTCGAAGGAGGAGAGTTCGGAGAGGAGGTCGGATTTGAGTCGGTCTTCGAGGAGTTCGAGGCGGGAGGAGGAGATGCCGCTGTTGACGAAAGAGGGAGAAAAGAGAGTTAGTGACGGGTAGGAGGAGGAGAGGAGGGAGAAGCAGAAGACGAACGCGTAGGATTTGACGTTGCGGAGGCTGACGGCTTCTTGACGAAGGACGTAGGGCGTTCCGCTGTGGAAGAGGGAGTGTCAGCTCAGCGTTCTCCGCTAAGCTCTTACCTAACTCACTTGATGTAAATAAGCGGTTCCTCCCTGTTCAAGTCAAGTCAGCGATCACTTCTCGCCCGCTTCTCCTCCCTCGGCGCGAACACTGACCTCAAATTGATCCAAACAGCCCTCCCCTCTCCCTCACCACCCTTCCTAACCAACTCCAACACCCTCTGAATCCCCTCCTGCGTAGGTTGACTCAATCCATACAACGACGAACCGGCTACTCGACGGAAATTGATAGCGCCGCGAACGAGTTGCTCGGGATTGGGAGAATCGTCGGCTCCAAGACCCTCGTGATTGGTGGAAGAGGTCGTGGCGCTCCATTGATCGTTCTTGAGAATCATGCCCGTGCGGAGGATGATACCTGAGCGGTTCTGCTCGGCGTGGCGGGGAGGAGGGGAGGGGCGGCGAGGGAAGGCAAGGTCAGCTACGTTCGACTCGGCTCGCTCGAGAGGGATAGGGAAGAAAGCTAGCTCACCCTAACGATCTGTCTCGCCCACTCATCACCAATGACCTCACCTCCCGCACCCGCACCGAGCCACCTCGGCCTTCCCACGACCTCAACTCCCCTCTCCCCCCTCGCAATCCCACTCAAATCCTCCACCGGAGCAAACACATCCCACGCCCCTCGTCCTTTCCTCAACCTCCCAATCATTTTCCCAATCTCGCTCCTTCCTTTCAACCAGGTTGAGAAAGGGATGGGGAAGGAGGGAGGGGAGGTCGAGACGAAGGAGGTGAAGGCTACGAGGAAGAAGTACCGCTCGAGCGCGGCGAGGGCTTTGGATCGGTGATCCTGTGAGGAGGTGGAGTTGAGGAGAGCGAGAGAGGCGTATCGGACGCGGTGTTGGAGGACGGATTCTCGGAGGTTGACGAGGTCGGAGCCTGGTATATGAGAAGAGGGGTGACGAGAGAAGGAGGGCGGAAAGGAGGTTAGCGGAGAGAGACGAATGAGGAGAAGGGGGACGACCAACAGTGATCAATGATGAAATCGGCGACATTCTTTTGCTCGACTCCGTCGTCAAGGCAGGAGAGGAGCGAGAGGATTAGGTCGTAGTTGCCGATGAGGGCGTTTCTGTGGCAGTCGAGGGATTCGGTTCAAGTAATAGGAAGTAGGGAAAAGTGGGAGACGGAGATGGGAGAGGCGAGGGCAAGGAAGAGGGGGGAGGAGAGGGATCAGCGAACGCCGAGAGCGAAAGGGAGAGAGAAACGCCGAGACTCACCTCAAATTCTCCAACAGTTGAGGATGGGAGCTCAGTAGAGTAAGCACGGTCCCTTGATTAGTAGTAGCGAGACCTATTGACGCGCAAAGGTCAGTTCCATCAATCGCTCAACTCAACGCGGGTCTCCCTCCCCACTCGCCTCCCCACTCCCAACGCGCGCCTCAGCAAGACGACTCACTCTTCTGCAAAACGCTCATCAACCCCAACAAACTCCTATCCCTCCCCTTCTCCTCCTCACTCCTCCTCAACACCTCTCTCGCCTTCTCCCCTCCACCCTCCATCTCCGCTCCCTTCCTCTTAACCAATCCAAACGGATCCCTCGCCCCCTCCCCCTCAGCGCTCATAACCTGCTTCCTCCTAACCACCAATGCCGCGCTCATAGCAAACGTCGTGCGCACGACGCCGATACCACAGTTAAAGACCAAACTCGAGGAGGTAGGGATGGTAGAGAGCAAGGTGGTGTAGGTGTCGAGGTAGCGGTCTTCGGGGGATTGGTCACGCGTTACTGGGGTGCGGTGGTACGTTACGTTGAAGGAGTGGGGGGCGGAGGTGAGGGAGGAGAAGATCTCGGAGGGGGTTAGGACTGTGTGAGGGGTGACGGAGAGCCAGGAGGGGGTTAGGGAGTTGGGGTCTGTGCGGGGAGGGGGAGGGGGAGGGAGAGGAGGGGAGGTTAGCGAGCAGGAGACGGGGGGAGGGAGAGGAGAAGGAAGGCGACGCACGGATCTCTTCTTGTACGAGAATCATGCCGCCGTAACGAGCTGACTCTTTGAGGATGTCTTGTTTGAGCCTGTATGTGGAAGAGAAGAGAGGAGGAGAGAGATGTATCAGCGAACCTGTCCTTCTTCTTCCCGCCAATCTCAATCGAGCTCGTCGCTGCCTCGGCGCGCCTCTCGCCTTCCTCCCCTCTAACGCTCGCTCGGAGGGAGAAAGAGAAATATGGAAAACGAAAACTCACCTCTTCTCAATCCCCTCCAAATTCTCAGCCCTATCACTAACCGCATAAGTCCTCAACGGGTCCCTCGCCTCCCTGAGCACGAACGGCATTCCTCCAAGATACACAATCGGTTCCTCCCTCGTACAAAACCATACAGTTTCCCTTCCCTCTACCACCTCCCCCCTCGATCCCGTGGTAGAGTTACTCCGAAGGAGAGTAAGAACGGTCTGAAGTCCTGCGAAGGTAGGTTGAGCCACGCCGTACACCCCCAATGAGGCGGCGCGGAAGTTTGTAGCGCCGGTGAGGTGGAGGAATCCGTCGTTCGGGGGGTTGAGGGAGGGGTCTTTGGGTTTTCCTCCTCCTCCTCCTCCTGCCTCTCCGGCGCCCTTCTTGATGCCTTGACCCGCCTCTCCCTCCCCCGAAGCGAAAGCCAACCCCTCCGTCTCGGAGCTACTAGCCGGCGCTACAGGTCTCGCATCACTCTTCAATATGAAGCCTCTGCTCAAGACCGATCCAGTACGGGATTGAACGACCCCGGGCGCGAGGCGGAGGAGGTTGAGAGGGTCGAGCGGTGGGGGAGGAGGGGCGGTAGGGTCGTCGTTGTAGGATAGTTTGCGGTGGGGTGAGTAGGGACGTTCGACGGAGGAGGAGGAGGGGATTCGCTCGAGGAGGGCGGCTCGGGGACGGGGAGTTGGTGGGGAGGAGGGTGAGGTCGGTGCTGTGGTGGTTGTGGTGGTTACGTGGACGGAGGAGCGACGGATTGGTTGAGAGGATGTACGAGAGTGAGTGGATGTGAGTGGTGGTGAGGCTAGTGGAGGCGAAGGGAAGGAGGAAGAAGGGGGAGCCATTGCAGGCGGCGCCGAGAGCGGAGGTTGTAGGTCTGTAGGTGTAGAGAGAGAGCAGGGTTAGTTGAATTGATACGATGTGTTATCCCTTTGTGTTGCTGCTCAATAGACGGCACTGCTTTGCCCTCAACAGGTGACTCGGCAGTGAGAGGTCACGTTGGCGCCAGCTGCTGTGCTTCAAGACGAGCTTCTGTAGCGCTGTCTGCTCCGAGATAAGTAGGGATGAGATGTAGCTACATACCTGTGCTCTGATTAACGACGAACGAGTAGTAAGAAGCAGAAAGAGACGAGGATAAGGCGCGCGCCCGTGTTGTGGAGCGGTTCGGTGACGATGGACGGGATTTGACGGAGGGTAGATTGACCGTAGTTGTTGTATCTTAGGCGTGAGCTGAAGCTGTGGGTTGATAGAAACACTAGCTGTAGGCGAGTAGGAAAGCTGAAACTCTGAGACGAGCCGAATGAAGCGGGAGAGAGAGAGAGAGAGACGATGAGCTGCACCTCTTTCGCTCCTCCCGCTCACCTCGTCTCGAATCGACTACAGAA
Organism: Leucosporidium yakuticum; assembly: GCA_019775505.1. Lineage (NCBI taxonomy): Eukaryota > Fungi > Basidiomycota > Microbotryomycetes > Leucosporidiales > Leucosporidiaceae > Leucosporidium > Leucosporidium yakuticum. The sequence continues at coordinate 19,039 of JACWFO010000046.1, forward strand.
TCCAACTCTTACTCCCGTCTCAAATCTTCTGTAGGTCATCAGCTCGCTCATCTCTTCCGCTCAAGCTAACCCGCCTCTCCCTCTCCCTCTCGCGCTCAGCTCCCTCTCGACCTCGTTCTCAGCCGCTCGATTCGCTCGCTTCTGCAGCTCATTCAGACAGCAGGGATGGGATTCTACGGCGGAGCTTACGGCCTCATCGCCTACTTGATCGTATGTCCTTGCTCTCTACTCAGCTACAGCTCTCCCTCGACGCTCACCACGCACGTCTCGATCGTTCAAACAGGCCTCTTTCACCCTAGTAGTAGCCCTCTACATCATCTTCACCGGCTCTGGTTTGTCTTCTCTCTCTTACATTCTGTAGCTCATCAGCAGCTCACCTCTGCGCTGGCTTCTAGGGACCCAATTCAACCCAGGAGCTTTCCTCGAGGATACCTCGCCATACGCTTGGGCTCTCACCGGTGTAGCACTCAATATCGGTTTATCCGTCATTGGCGCTGGATGGTACGTTGACGTCGCTTCTCTCGTTCGTTGGGAGCGGAAGGGAGGGAGCTGAGGCCGCAGACGACGTGGGTGGGGAGAGTGAGCACGGGCTTCTGCATGAGAATAAGGAGGGGTTGATAGGGTGCAGGGCAGGGAGCAGTGTTGCGGTTACCTCTCGTCGCTGCTGCTGCTGTATCTCACTCGGCAAGCGCCGCTCCGCACTCAAGCTGACCTCGTTCGCCCTCTCTCCCCCTCCTTCGCTACACCTCTATATCACCGAACACAGGGGAATCTGGATCACCGGAGCTTCAATCCTTGGTGCTGGAGTTAGGGCTCCTAGGATTACGGCCAAGAACTTGATTTCGTGAGTTCAGTTTCGTTCGGTTCGACGTCGTCGTTGCTTGGGGTGTTCGGCGTGCTTTGCTCGGCGTGGGAGTGAGTGAGGGATGAGAAAGCTGACCACCCTTCTCATGCTATATCCAGCGTCATCTTCTGCGAAGTCGTGTACGTCCTCTCTCTCTCTCCATATTCGCTCTCCTCCATACTCGGCGCCTCTCTCCCTCCTCCTACTCACCCCCCTCCCCCGTCCTTTAACAGCGGCGTCTACGGAGTAATCGGATCCATCGTATTCTCCTCAAAGCTCACCTCTTCCGCCACGCAAGCCACTCTCTACACAGCAGCAAACTACTACACCGGTTACTCCCTCTTCTGGGGTGGTTTAACTATGGGAGCTTGTAATTTGCTTTGTGGAATTGCCGTTGGGATTTCGGGGAGTAATGCTGCTTTGGCCGATGCGGCGGATCCTTGTGAGTGCTTTTCTTTTGAGGTGCGCGAGGGCTGGTGAGGGAGGAGGGAAGGGGCTGGCGAGGGAGGAGGGGATGGGATGATGGGATGGGATGCGGTGTTGCGTGCGCTGGGAGGGAGGTTGGGACTGGCGAGGATGATTGCGAGGAGCAGAGGAAGAGCAGAGGAGCAGAGCAGCCTCGACGGAGCTTCATCGTCAAGCCGCGCCGAGGCGGAAGGGGGAGAAGCGTCGCTACTCCTCGCTCTCGTTTCTCGCGCTCGATGCTGCTGGTCGGTTTGTCTGTCTTCGCGGGTATGCTATGAAGAGCAACAGGAAGTTCAGCGGGAGGAGCAGGCGACGGACGAGCGGGAGCATCAAGCTGAGGCGAAGGAGGGGAGCAGTTGAGCTGCTCTCGCTCTCGCTTCTCGCCGATAATGAATCCTGCGCGTCGGTCTCCCTTTGAGTCTACGTGGACAAGATGCTCTTTCCGAGATGGAAGATCAGCGCGAGGAGGAGTAGGGAACGAGCATCGAGCATCAGCCGCGCCGAGGTGGAGGGGGGAGCAGTTGAGGCTGCTCTCGCTTTCGCTTCTGGGTGGTGAAGAGCTTGCAGTGCTTTATCGCTTGTAATACTGGTGGACGGGCTGCTTCGTGCACGAGGGAGGACGCAGGAAGAAGTTGAGGAGACGTCGAGCTGGGCTGAGATGGAGGCGAGGGCAGCCACACGGCGCTTTCCTTTCTCTCCTCCCTCGACCCGAGTCTCCTGACTCCTCGTCTTGTTTGACGCCCTGCTCCACGCTACAAGAGCGAGGGAGTCGGAACGGAGCTGGTGGAAACGAAGCGCGAGACCTTCGCCGAGCTGAGCTTGGAGAGCGGCAGTCGATGATTGTCTCTCTTCAGCTTCTAACTCCAGGTGGTCGTCGTTTTACCGCCATTCATTCGAGCTGCGAGGAGGAGGAGAGGCAGCAGCCGGCGAGTAGCGCGACTCGGTCTGAGGCGGGAGGGGAACAGCGGAGGGCTGTTTCGCTCTTGTTTCTGTAGAAGGGTCTGGTCGACTCGGCGACTACCTTTTGGGACTTTTGAGATGCTTTGGAGCGAAAGATCGAGGAGCAGCAGCAGAAGTCGCTGAGAGCTCCGAGGCCGCGCCGAGGAGGAGGGAAGCAGCTCAGGGAGCTGGTTCTCTTTCCTCTAGCGCTCGAGCTCGAACTCAGCGAGCTCCCATGCACAAAGTCCTGTATTCCCGCTCGTGATGATTCGCGCTTGCAGAGGCCGACAATCCTGGCAGCTGGCGAGGAAACCCGCGCCGAGATGGGATGGGTGCGCTTCGAGGCGCTCTCGTTCGGTTTCTTCGCGCGACCTAATCACTGTCAGCTCACCCGAGGCATGTGCACCATTCTCTGACGCAGAGCGCGGTTGAAGCAGCCCGCTCGAGCATGAGGCAAGGAAAGCAGCGCCGAGCTTCTCCCGGGGCTGCTCGCCGTCGTTTCTCCGTCTTTCGCTGGTCTGCGAGGCAGGCTGGCGGGCGGGGCTCAGCGATCTGCTGTATCAGAAGGCGAAGGTTTGCTTGCTAGTGTTCGTGCTTCGGAACACCCTCGTCTCTCGCCGCCAGTCTCTTGCTTCTCGACGAGCCTTCGCTGACTCGTTCTCTTCCCCGAACAGCCCTCTTCGTCAAAATCCTCGTCATCGAAGTTTTCAGCTCTATCCTCGGACTCTTCGGACTCATCGTCGGTCTGCTGGTGGTGAGTACTCGCTCTCCTTCGCTTCGCCTCCACGCCGAGCCGAGCCGAGCTGATTTTCCCCTGTTCTTCCCACCCTCGTGCTCGCAGAGCGGAAAGGCTGCCGAGTTCGCCTAGAGAGGAGACGAGGAGCAAGGAGAACGAAGCAGCATCGATAGACGGACAATGAGGCGGCGAGTGGAGGAGGCCGAGCGGGAGTAGGCGAGGGAGACGCGAGACGTATCGACGAAATATGACCCTGTGGCTTGTACCTACACACCGATGTGCCCGTTATCGCGAGCACGGATCGAAGAAGCGAAAGAAGCAGTGAGAGTCCTTCGCCGAACTCGAGCGCTGGGGCTCGCCCAGCCAGCGAGGGCCTCGACGTCCCCTTGAACGGAGTTAGAAGACTGCATAGCAATCACACACCATACGGTAACCGCAGACGTCACGAGTCGGCTCCTCAAACGGGCTCGGCCTGCGAAAGGAGAGGAAGAGAATCAGCTCGGCGCTCGGCGTTCTTCTCGTCGTCCGCCAACGCACCAACAAAGCAAGACTCACTCCTTCGCACCACCTAGCATGCTCCCTCTTCGTCATCTTCGGCACTACCCCCTCCTGATACACCGTATCCGACACCCTCGCCCTCTCCTTCAACCTCTCGGCCCACCTCAAATCCACGGCCCTCGCTCCACACCTCGACAACCTCCTACGCTCAGAAGACGTCTCGCGCAACATCTTGACGTCGCTGAACGAGAGAGGTACCCCTACGGCGAACTGGCTGCCGGCGTCGATGACCACTGCCATGCCGATGAGGTGTTGAGGGAGGAGACCGAGCCCCCAATGCTTGCGAAGGCCTTCTTGCGTGACCGTCTCCGAGAAGCGTTGACCGTTGATGCGAAGATCCCTGGGAATGATCTTGTCGAGTTGCTGATGAGGGACGACCTCGGCGGAGAGGATCGAGAAAGCGAGACTGGGGTCGTCGCTGCCGGTTCGGGCGACTTTGAGGACGGCGGTGTGCGTAGTGTGAAGCGGGTTGGGAGTGAGAAGCTGAAAACCGGCGTGGAGGAAGGAGAGGAGATCGGGGTCGATGTGCTTGAGGAAGGTGCGTAGCGAGTGGAAGGTCCTGACTTTGGGGCGGTCGCTCAAAGCGATTTCCTCGAGGTGCTCGTTGACTTCGGGACGGCTCAAGGTCAATGAGGGTCAAGAAAAATCGCTTAAGAAGCTCACCATCGTTCATGCTGACACAGCTGAGCTTGTGGAAGGGCCAATCTGCGCGTTGACACCGCGCCGAGCAGCTTGAATCGAGAATGGAAGAGCGGTTCAGCGATTGGGGCGAAGCGAAAGATAGTGCTAAGTAAAAAATCATTACTAAGTCGCCTCGAGACAGCGAGAGCACTTCTGAAGCTTCTCGTTCGGGACTGTCGCAGAAGAAGGAGTTCGGCGTCAGCGAGGCAGACAAAGAAAGCGCTCGAACTCACAAGGATGAAGGCAGTTGACACAGCTTGACCTCTTGGAAGTCTCGCGGTTATGCTTGAGCCTCTGAGAGCGGTTCTGCGAGGGTGGACGACGAAGTCAGCCAACGTCCATCGCGAAGCAGCGAGCTTCCTCTCACCGACTTGAACTCGTCCTTCGTGAGCGCGAGGCGCACCATCTCCTCGATACCTCCATACTCCTTGAGCACACCACTCATCCCAAAGGGAGCTGTCCACATCGAGAAGCCCGAGCCTGGTCCGGGAACGGCGACGCCGGTCCAAGCGAACGAGTTGGAGAGATGCTCAGCGCCGCTTCCGACGTAGTAGAAGACGCCGCAGAGCCTCATCGTGGACGGCAAAGCGACGGAGCTCAGCATCTGCCTCGAAAGGTCACGGTACGGTCCCCCAGGCGCATCCCATTGAACCCAGGCGAACTCGCGCTCGATCTCCCAGAAGGGGGCGAAGCGGAGGCTGACGACCTCGAAGGCGGAGAGGACGTCGTCTGCATTGTTACGGTCGAAGGAGAGGGTGACGATGATGTCGAGAGGCTTTTGAGGACGACTGCCTTGCCTCGACTCGGTCGACATGAGGGCCGCCGCTGAGATCGCCGTGGCGACTTCGGGATGAGCAGTGTACTTGGCGAGAGCGCGACGGATTAGCCATTCCGGGAGGGGACCTTCAGCGAAAGGAAGCGAGGGAGTAGGAGGGGGTTGTCGACCTGTAGCCCGGGGGAGCTGTCAGCTATTTCACTCCTCTCGCCCAGTTTCCCGCCGAATCAAAGTGAGGGGAGGCGATAGGTCTAGGAACGATTGAACATACCTCCATCGAAACTGTAGCTACCCTTGGAAATCCCCGAGTGCGCTTGCTCGCCTGCGCGCGTTGCTGAGCTCGACGTCGATGATCCGCTCGTCACCCTCTGCTTGGCGCGGAGCCTGGAGAGCAGTGAGCCATCGTCCTCCTGCGAGTCCATCTCTGGTAGAGCCATGCTTGCGATCGTCGGGAGCGAGTTGACGAGAAGCGAGCGAATGGGAGGAGCGAGAGCCGCGTCAGAGCTTTCGAGGGTGAGTTCGCTTCGGGCTGTTCGTCGCTGGCCTTCGAATGCGCTCTCCAATTCTCTCCAGCTCTACAACCTACGCTGCAGAAGCGAATATAATATCATCTCTACCACTTGACGGCTAGCCCGTTGACCTCCTCACTTTCAACCGCCCTATAGCTCGTTCTCAGTAGCTCCCTCCGCCGAGCCTCGCCATCCTCCGCTCCACCCAACAAACCCGCTACTACGCTCTCTACCAGCGCAGCCTGTCGTGCTCCACCGCTAAGGTACGGCCGCAACGAAGGGTGCACTTTGTCCAAATCGACATCCTCGGCCTTGCCTCCCTCGTCGCCGCTACTCCGACCGCTCCAATACACTCGCTCGACCTCAGCGACCCACTCCTTCGGGGTCAACACCCTTTCGTCCGCCTCCTCTCCATCGATGGGCATCGCCGTATCCCCGACATCCGGCATTCCCTCCTCGTCAACCCTCCCACTCGCGATCCTCCTCCGCCTCTCCCCCTTGCTATCCTTCGGCGGCGCGATCTGACCACCCCCATTCACGCATCCACTAGGGCACGCCATAACCTCGACAAACTCGACCTCCTTGCCCTTGCCCTTCTTCGGCGGCGGCGCCTTGCGGACCATCTTGCCTGCCGCTCCCCTCGTAACGGCGATTCCAGCGTCCCTTCCAATCTTGCGAACGACGTTTTGAAGGTTCCGGAATCCGTAGCATTTAGCTGCCTTGAGCTCGACCTCGTCGTTGACCGAGAGGGTGAACTCGACGTAATCGTCGCTTCGGACTCGCTTCTCGGTGAGCTGGGCGGCGTAGAGTGAGGTGGGAGGGAGGGAGGAGATGACCGCGCGGAGGGCGTTGTGGACGTAACCTCCCGACGAAGTGCCGAAGGATGGGGAAAGGAGGAGGGAAGGGACGTAGGTCGACTCGGTGTGGCCGTCTACCTCGAGTTGGTCGACGGGAGCGGCGGCGGCGGCGAGGGTGCGGAGGGAAAGGTTCTTGTCGGCGAGCATCCGCTCGACCTCGCCGGTGGTGAGAACACAGTCGACGTCGCGGACGGGATCGGCGGTAGGGGTCGAGGAGGATGAGGCGTAGGGAGTAGCAAAGTCGGGGCGGGAAGCTTCAAGCTTCTTGTCGTAGCAGGGCATGACGGTGACGTGGTAGATTTGATCGGGTCTGCGAAGGGCATGCGAATGTCAGCGATCGGCGCAAGACGAGCGCTCGTCCGAAGAAGCTCACCTCAGTCCGAGACCATTAGCGACATCACCGCCCTTGGCGATGGTTCCCATGACGGCTTGAGGACTCTTAACGTTGCTGACGAAGGGCAAAAGCTCTCCATGAGTCTTCTCGGCGTAGCAGATCCAGCCGGGGCAGGACGAGGAAAGAATGGGGAGAGGACCAGTGGGCGAGGTCGAAGGGGTGTTGGTCTCGGTGCTGGTGGGAGCAAGAGCGGCGGTCGTGGTAGAAGCGGAAGCATGTGCTCGACGTTCGACGAACTCGCGGCGGTTCTCCTCGAGCGAGATCTCGCGGGCGAAGGTGGTGTCGAAGACGAGGCTGCGAACAAGAGGCGGCTCAGCAACAGCTCGGATGTCTGAAGTAGCCCTCCAAATAGCTCTGTAGCTTACCGGAAGCCGAGATGCTGCTTGAAGAAGAGGCGAAGGCCGCGCATCGTCTCGAGGAGGCCGAGCTCGTGCAGTGCGGCGAGACTGGCGATGGATTGTGGCGAGACCGAGAGGATGGGGACGAGGTCCTGTGCGCAGAAGAGTGTGAGCTGCTGTAGCGAGAAGAAAGTCGAAGGGGAGAGCCGTACAGCGCGCTCGGCGAGCACTCGGTAGACCTCCTCATGCGACTGCATTGAGACCAATACCGACTCGGCGGACGTGATACATCCACTGTGAGTATCATAGGTGTCAGTGCAACTCTACACGCTCGGTCAAACAGCAGAGGACTCACGAGCAGGCGAGGCAGTCGTTGAGGGTAATCTCGGCCTTCTTGAGCTTCTTGCCCTTCGCTCCTTTCTCTCCAGCTTCGTAGTACGCCAGCGTCTCGGCGTCAATCACGATCTCAGTCTGGAAATCGTCAAGATGTCAGCTCACACGACCTGACGACTCTCCGAGGCGGAGGAGGAGGGGGGCGACTCACAGCAGCGACAGCAGTATCCTTGGGCTTGGTCTCCTCAACAGCAGGCTCAGAGGTATCCTCTACCATCGTAACGGGCTTGATACATAGCTGCGACGGTGCCAGGTAATCGGAGAGGTCGGTGAGGGTCTGCGCATGGGAGAGGGGCGAAAGAAGTACGTTAGCTGGCTGCTGCAAAGCTTCACTGCTAGATGTAGCGTATCGAGAGCTGCTGCTGCTCCTGGAGAGCGTCGAAGCACCTCCATACGCTACAACTGCTCCGCGCCCGACTCAATCCTGACCGCATTTTGCCCTCGCTCCTGCTGGGCTACATCGAGCCTCGGCAGCCTTTCCGACTCCACCCTCGTACATCTGAGCTGCTATTCGAGAGGTCCAAAGACTCACCAAACCCGACGAGAGAGACATGGCCAAACGCGCTCCGGACGGAGATTGCTCAAGAGCTGATCAAGGCAGTGGCGCGGGTAGAGCTGTAGCTGAGGCGGTTGTAGGGCGTCGAAAGAGCTCTACGGTATCGATATGTGCCACTGAAGGGCTTTTCAAGTCGCGAAAGCGAGACGAGGTAAAGTGTGGCGGAAGGCCAACCCGCGAGCGCCGTTTCGCGAAGGCTGACTGCCCGGTGAGCAGGCCAATGATGGCTTTGCTTTAGGAGTGAGCCCTTTACGCTCTCGAAGGTACTACGAAGTATTACTGATTGCTCTATTGGCATACATCTCTGCAACTAATCACTCCCACTCCGACCGACCGCCTCGGTGCTCGGTGCCGGCTCAGAGCTTGCCCTTCTCGCGCTCGACGTTGATGACGATCTACAGGGCGTCAGGGATCAGCTTCAGATTCAAACAAGCACGAGACCTAGCTTCACTCACCTTGCCAAACTGTCCTCCCGACTTCATAAGCTGGAAACCCTCTTCGGCATCCTCGAGCGAGGAAAGGACGGTGTGGACTACAGGACGAATCTTGTGCTCCGCGGCAAACTTGACAGCCTTCTCAAACTCTTCGCGCGAGCCCATAGTAGATCCTGCAGAATCAGAAAGCTCAGCGTCCGTCTCGGCGTCAAGCGAGCGCCGAAGCTCACCCTTGAACTCGGCGTTCTTCAGCACGAAGCCCATGCCAATCGAGACGTCTCCGCCGGCCGTCATCCCATAGCAGGAGACGATACCACCGTTCTTAAGGAGGCGAGTGACTTGGTTAACGATGGCTCCTCCACCCGAGTCAACGACTGAGTCGAGGAAGGGACGGTCGGAGGGAAGGAGGGATTGCAGCTTCTTAGGCCAGGCGGCTGTGAAGGGAGTAGGATGAGCAAAGATGCGAGCTAGAGCGTCAAGCGAGGCTTCAAGATGCACCGTCCTTGTAGTTGATGCCGCCCTTGGCGCCGAGCTCGACGGCGCGCTTGATCTTGTCTTCAGAGCTAGACGAGACCTGCAGTCGAGTAGAAGAAGAGGTCAGAGAATTGTAGACGAGTCTCTCGTATTCCGGAAGCCTCCTACTGACCCAAACGTTGGCGCCTGCGGGATTCGGCGAAGGTCAAGGTCAGCGCCGGAGGTGCGTTGTTGGGCCAAAAGGCGATACAGCGCTACAACTCACCAGCAGCGACACAGAACTGAAGAGCGGTGATAGCTACACCTCCGCCGATACCAGTGATGAGGACATTCTCTCCCTTCTCGACCTTGGCTTTGGTGAAGACGGCGCTGTCGGTTCAGGCGAGACGTTGGCTCTGAGGGTAGCAAGGAGCCCGATTCAAGAACTACTCACCGATACGCCGTGAGCCCACCGAGCGGTAGAGCAGCAGCCTCACTCCATCCCTCCTTGCCCCTCCCCGCGAAGTGCGCCGGAGCAGCAACGACGTCATCCTTTCCTACAACAATGTACTCGGCGAAGGTACCTCGACCTTCAGTCTGTTTCTGCGATCCCAAGATGCCCCAGTCGCCCTCGGGTCCGAGGGGAGACTTGAGCCAGCCGACAGCGGGCGCGACGAGCACCGGCTGGTCGTGTAGTGGATGATCGCGAGTGAGGACGATTCCGACGGCATCGGCGCCCATGATTGAGTGTTGGATGGGAGATGCTGGGTCGTCGGAGGAGAAGACGGCGCCGGGGTACAGGGACTGGCGGAGGAAGAGGTCACGATGATTGAAGGCAGCGGCGAGCACCTTGACTAGGACTTGTCCTTCGCCGGGAACAGGGACTGTAGGACGAAGAGTCAGCTTACGCTCCCCCTAGTGTTCTGTAACTCACTGGGAAGGTCTACGAGCTTGGCAGGGTGGTAGCAATTCGGTCCCGGCTTGAAGTCGCCGGTTGTCTTGACGAGAGTAAGAGCCTTCATGGTGTCGTCCTGGGGCATGGAGGATGGTACGATTGAGGTGAGAGGAATACCTGTGCTCTGTGGCGAAGTGAAGAGACGAGACGAGCGCGAGTGGGGGGAAGCCGAAGAGTCGAATCGCGCGCGCCGAGGGTGGTGGGGAAGGAGGCTCGCCTTTTCGCTTCTCGCTCGAAGTGTCGAGCTCTTGCAAGTGATTATAGTGCTACATTTTGATACAATAGAGCGAGTACGCGAGTGCACGACTCCCACCTCCTTTCTACCGCCCAACCTCGTTCGCCGAATTGTCCTCCTCTTCAAGTCTCCTCCACTTCTCTCTCCCGCCGAGCGTAGTCGCAGACGATCTTGGGAGTAGGGTAGCAAGCCTTGGTCGGCTTGTCCTTGACGCGGTTGACGACCTCACGAATCTACGAGCGGGAGGCGAGCGCCGAGGGTTAGCTCTTCGGCGGCGAGGAGAGAGACGTAGAGAGAGACTCACCAGCTGACGCCACTCCCAACGCTCTTGATCCTTCTCGTAAACCGGGTAGTCGAGCCAGCGGAAGGTATTGCCCCTCTCATCGAGCTGCTCGATAGTCGCCGTCTCCTCGTCGAGCTCGGCGGCGGCGAGAATGGCCTTGACCACGGTCGTAAACTGCCTTCCCACGGCTCTCGTGACGTCGAGAGGCGAGTCATTGTAGGTCGTGGTGTGGTAATGGCGATCGCGGGCGAGCCCATGGTCGAGCATGGCGGGATACGGGCGAATGTCGATTCCGCTTGGCGAGTGACGGCTACGGCCTACGGTCGTCCAGGTCGTCCAGCAGTGCTCGAAGAAGAAGAAGTGCGAGGTGATGCGGTTGAAGGGGTAGTCGGTGTCGAAAGCAAGGAGCTCCCTGAGATCCCTGACATCGTCAATAGAGGGCTCCCTGATGTCGTCGTAGGCCATCTCGAGGAGGTCGCCGATCTCCAGGCCGGGCTGCACGAATTGGCCTCGGTGAGCGGCTCGGATAAGAGCCACTATCCGCACATGCTCCGTGTAGCAATGCGCGGCAGCGTGCTCGTAGATCCTTGCCTGCTTGGAGCTCCAGATTTCCTCGTTGACGACGTCGTGCTCCGACTGCCAGAGGACGGTAATCGGGGCGAGCTCGAGGAAGGCGCTGAAGCGAGGGAAGAAGAGCCGGTTCTCGGCGCTGAGGTTGGCGACGAAGCGCTCGTAGTAAGGACGTACGAGCTCTTGACGCTCGCCCCGTCTCCGCAGGTGCGCCCATCGCTCATCCTGCCGCTCCTGCTGGGCGATGCAGTCGGCGATACAGTCGTGCAGCTCGTTCCAGGCTGTGAAGGGGGCTTGTTAGCATTCCCTCGGGATACAAAGTTTAAAGAGGCTCAATCACCCTCGGGATTCTGTGCAGCAGCGCCTTGGGGAGCCTTCAAGCTCCAGTGCACGCCGCGATCTAGCCACAGCGAGATCCTGCGAGCCCGAAAGGTCAGAGAAAGCGTTGAACAGCTTAAGACGGAGAAAACTCACTCTTTCTCGCTCCATCCGAAAGCTAGGAGTTGGGCCATACGTCTGCGGAAGCGCAGAGGAGAGCGTGAGGGCTACTCGGCGCCGAACGGCGGAGAACGACCTACGACTCGTTGTCGGCTCTGAACGCTTCTGATCGAGGTCCTGGTCCCATCGAACAAGCTTCGTGGTACTCTTCTTGCCGAGTCTTGAGCGCTTGAGCGAGCTCCTCCGATTCCTGCGGAGCAGCGAAGTCAGCGAGGAGCTGAGTCGTCCGAGGAGAAGCTCTCACTCACCTGGTAGAAACCGGCGCTCTCAAGAGCCTTCTCCTTGACGAAAGCCTCGACACGACTTGGTCTCTCATGTACCTCCTCCTTGCCGAATTGACGAGTGCGAGTGCGCGAGGACTTGGTGTTCTGGAGAGCCATCGCCTCGAGCTCATCGTCGTCGTTGAGCTCAAAAAAGCCTGTGGCTCGATGCTTCGAGCTCCGGAACGAGGCAGTAGTTTGTATCAAACGGTGGGTCAGCGCTCTGCGCAATCCGCTGGAGCAAAGCCGAAGACGAACTGGAACGGCTGGACATCGGAGACGGAACGAAACGACCGAAAAAGTCGTCGCGCCTGACTGTCAGATGAGCGTCAGTCAGTCTGATCGTTGTTGATAATTCGAAGGGCACTTACAGAGACTGCTGAGGCAGCATTCCGAGGCGCGAGGGTGGATGGAGGGGAACATGACTCGGCTCGTTGTGCGATCCTTTGCGACGACACTGGGAAAGCCTCAGAAGTCAGCTTCGAGAATAAAGAGCGTAAGATTTTGAGCGCTACTACCCACAGCTGCTTGCGACACTTCGCACAGAGACGGGTCCGGAAGTAGCAATCGAGCTCCCCTCGTTTCGCGGCGCACTCCTGCAAAGGCGGCAAGGCGTGAGTAGTGTTCCCGCTCGAGTGTGACTCAGAACTCACCCAACAACTCTCACCAAACACGAGAACGGCGAGCTTGATCTCGCTGTAGCCGGAGAGCAGAGGCAGCTTCTCTCGGCGCCGAACGGTAGCCCAAACTGTTCGGGCGCGGCGAGAAAGGAGGAAAGTGCGCCAGACGCGGGAGGTACGGCAGAGGTTCAAGAGATCTTGCGGATCGAGATGAGTGCAGATCCGTGAGATGAGAAGGAGGTCAGCAATGTTTCCGCGTTCGGAGGGGAACGAAGAAGGAAGACTCACCTCGGCGAGCATCTCGAGGGGCAGAGCCAGCACGAACTCGAGGGTCGGTGAAAGCTCATCCTTGTGCACCTTGTCAGCTTCAGTCGTCCTCTTGATCTTGCTCCTCGCCTTGGCCTTGGCCGCTTTAGCTGCGAGAGCGAGAGGTCAGCTCCGGGTCTTCGGACAGTGCAGGGGTTGTAGAGCTCAAACAACGGCTTCTCAAGCTCCATCTCTGCGAAGCTCTGCTGGCCTACATCACCGCCAGTGCACGAGCCCGCGAGACGGACGCGCCGCTCAGTTCTGCAGCGCGCTGGCTCAAGGATGGCAGTACAAGCTGCTGAGAGGCTTCTGTATCTCTCCCTGATGCGCCTTGCCGCCCGAAGTGCTCCCTCAAGGCTCCAGTCGCTATTTGAAGCTCAACTCACCTTTCCTCGCCTCGACGCGCTCCTCCTGATCCATGTCGACGTCGCTGTCGACCTCCTGGTAGCTAGTCGAGGGCTTGGTACTCCTACGACGAGATCCAGCCATCGCGAAAGAGAAGTGACGAAGAAACGAGGTGATGGCAGGAGGGAGACGTCGAGAGGCAGGCGCTCGACCAAGTCGCGTCAGGCTTGAGGGCGAATCGAGCGAATTGGATACATTGCTAGTCACACAACATCCAACTCAGTAGTACATGTGATGCCAAGTCGCCTCGCTCGACCACGGCTCACTCCAAGCCCCTCTCGGCCTCGGCGCTCGTCCTCGCTTCCGCCTCAGCAGCGAGACGCTGAGCCTTCTTACGCTGCCACATCCCTCGGATCAGGGAGACGAGTTGTTTCTCTCCCGCCTTGAAGTTAGCTGCGAGCGCAAGGTGGCGAAGGAAAGGGTCAGCGGGGATTCGGCGAGGGAGTTCAAGAGAAGGAGGACCCACCCTTCGCCAGAGCGACCATCTTGTCCGTCTCCTCCTCGGTGTACTCGAAGCGCCATGTAGACCAGACCTCAGTGACGTTCTCCAGCTCTGGTCCGCCGGTAAGAGGGAAGTAGCTGTGAAGCAACGGCGATCAGTCGATGTCGCTCGGCGCCGAAAGCGAGTAGAAGACTCACGCCAAGGCGATACCGTCCCTCGCGACGACATCCTCGACGGTAGGATGATCGTTCCTGCAGCTGGTGTCCTCCTTCTTACTTGAACCGATCCAGATGCTGCACGAAGAAGCGGGAGCGCGAGGTCAGCTCAAAAGGCTCCGACCTCAACGAAAATCTCCATGTCCTTCCAACCTCTGAGGGAGGGAGAGGGAGAGAAGGAAAAGCAGGGGAAAGGACCTCAACTCACTTGCACTTCCCCAAAGGCGGCTCCTTCTCCCCACTCTCAGGCATGGGCTTCGACTCCTTCTCCTCCTGCGCTCCCTTCTCCTTCTCCTTCCACCCCGCGCTATGCGGTCCACTCCCCACCGGCGGAGGCTGAGGGTTAACCTCCTGCTTCCTATGTGGCGGATGTCCCGCCGCCGACTGCTCCTGCGCCTTGGCTTGATCGACCTTGAGCGCCGCGGTATCGGGGTCAGAGGTGGTAGTCGCGTCGGGGAAGAGGGACGAAGCGTCGATGCGAGGCCAGAGGTGGAGGGAGCGTTGCTCGGCGTACTCTGCGGCGCGCGAGAACCAGAGATCTTGCGAATCGGCGCTGGCGTCGAGGGCGAGGAGGATGTCGCAGTCCCGGCGGAAGAGGGGTAGATAGGGGACGTTGAGGTTTGCGCCTGTGTAGAAGGGATGTCAGTTCGGTGCATGTCACGTCCGAGAGCACAAAGGCGAGCCCGATACGCCACAGGCGCCCCTTTCGGGCTCTTCGACGCTCAGGCTTCTCCGTCTGCTTCCTCCTCAGGATCAAGCAGGAGCAAAGCTAACTCACCAGCATCCATAAATCCCAAGGTATCATGCTTGGTAATATCCTCCGGTGCTCCCTCCCTCAGTTTGCCCTCCAATCCTTTGACAAAGTTTGGCAGTTCGGCGGGAGGGAAAGGATGAATCGAGTCGAGTTGTTGTTGGTTGTTCTTGACGAAGGTGCTGATGGTTCCCCAGAATGGAAGAGCGGTGAGGAGTGGTCGGACTTCGTTGTAGTACTGCAGAGTGAGGGAAGCGGGAGAAGGAGGGGAAGGGTCAGCGAGCGAGTCGGTGAGGAGGCGAAGGCTCGAGGGAGCTCACACTGAAGAGGGTGGCGCAGAAAGCCGAAGCGAAGATGCTGTGTTGGATGACGCGAGATCAGGTCAGCAAGGACGAGAGAAATCGAGGAAAGGAAGGAAGTCGAGCGAGGCTAGCTCGGCGCTTCACTTCCTCGAAGAGTACGAGGCGACTCACCCCGACATGACGGTCAAGCTAAGCTCAGGTATCCGCTCCGTACTCTTGCCATTCTCAAACAGTCGACCGAGCGACCAAGTAGGGATCCAAGCGCCGAGTTCATCGCATCCGACCTCTGCGTCAAAGGGAGAGAGCAAGTCAGCTCAGCTCGGCTCGCAGGATCGAACGAGAACGTGAAAGCAAGACGTAACGCACCATAAGGCGACACCTCAAACCACATCCACCTCCCCTCCCTAACAACCAAGTCCTTCCTCCTCTCCTCCAACCTCTTCTTCTCCTTCTCCTGCTTCCCCGACAATCCAAATCCCTTCTTCATCCGATCCATCAACTTCTCCTGTTCCTCTTCCAGCTCCTTTAGATTCGGAAGCTCGTGTCGAATGGCACAGTAGATGGGAAGAGGGTGGGAGCCATCGTCGGTGAGGTGGCGTTGGTGGGAGATCTTGAGATGTCGGTGGGTGAGGGTTGAGAGGTCGGAAGGAACGTAGAGGCGCGCGGAGACGAGGGTGCCGTAGGCGTCGACGCTGTGGATGAAGAGGAGTCAGCGAGTGGTCGAAGATAAGGAGAGGGAGAGGGCGAAGGGAAAGGAGAAGGAGAAGGAGAAGGAGAAGGAGAAGGAGAAGGAGAAGGAGGGGGAGAGGAGGGAAGCTGAGCGGACGAACATGGAGACCTCGCCGGCTTTACTCGACTGCTTGAGAACCGCCCCCGAAAGTAGGTACTGTAGGAGAAGGAGGTCGGTCAGTCCACCGTCGTGCGTCGCTCTCGGCGCTCCTCAACTCACCTGACTAGTCGGCTGATTCGTCAACAGCTCCACCGTACTCGGGTCCAAGAAGGGCGTAGTGATCCTCTCCTTTACATGCTTGATCGTCTTGTCGATATCTCCTCCTCCAACCGAGTACATGGTATTGAGCGCCCAGCAGGATCCCGAGACGGCCGAGACGAACGAGATGAGATCCCAAACGCCCGTCTCTTTGGCCGCTGAGATGGAGCCGAGGGTGGAGACCATCGCTGCGGGGTCAAGAGGTTCAGCTCTGCGTTGAAGAAATGCGAGGGAGGAGCCTGAGAAGAGCGAAACGAACCTCGGTACCCTCCTCCGCTGCCGGCCATGGCGATAACGGGGATATCCTCCACTCGAACCTCGCTCTCATCAACTCCCATTAGTTTGGCGAAAGGTTTGAGCGCCGCCTCCTTCCTATTCCTAAGGAAAGCACGTTCGGACAAGCCCAACTCGGTCCCTACGAATTCACGAGCGGTCAGCTTGGTTCCCAGGAGCGAGTAAAAACAGCAGCTCACCTAACCGCACCGTAGCATCCCAGCCCACCTCCTCATTAACCTCCTCATCATCTTTGCCCGCCAAGATCTTAGCTACCGTGCTTCCCTCTCCCCCGCTCAACTCATTCTGCAAGTCACCAAAGCTCTTGCTAAGCTTATTGAGGCTCTCGGACCAAGTCTTGATCGTAGCATTAAGATCCGGGATTTCGGGCATGGTAACGGAGGGAAGTTTGGGAAAGGACAAATCGGGGAGAGAAGGGAGCGACGAGAAGAGGGAGCTATCCTTCTCCTTCCCGTCGTCTTTGGGTGATTTCTGCTCCTCGCAAAGCAGGGTACTACTGCCGAATCCTCGCGTTTGATGTCGGTGTACAGCGTAGGCTGTTCCGGCGGCTAGGAAGGCCACGCTCAGAGTGAGGCTGGTGTTGTGCGCTGCTGCTGGGCGGATGCGCGATTGAGTTGAGAGAGGACGGAGGAGAGGCATGTACTGTCCTCCTCGTCGAATGGGGCACGGCGGACGTGCTGGCGGGCGAAGCATGGCGACGAGGTGAGCGCGGAGGTGGAAACGAGGAGAGCGTGAGAGAGAAGTGCGGTGGGTCGCCGGCGATCAAGCGTGAGGTCAGTTAAGGGGGGTCGATTTTCGCTCGTGAGGCTCAAGAGGTAGCGTATCGCACTATATCGCAATTCCTGCTATGAACTACAACCTCTCCTCCTCTCTCCGCCATCTTTCTCGGCCTTCACTCCCCCTCCTCCTTTCCCGCTTATCCTTCATTCCGCTCTCAGCCCTCCAATCCGCCCACCTCCGTATCCGTCCCTCACCATCATGCTCCACAGCCTCGACCAACCCTCGGCGCGCCGGTAGCTCCAGCACGGGCCCAGCGCCGAGCGAACGTTTCCCCTCGTTCCACTTTCCCTCCTTCGCGCCCGCCAGTCCGACCCTCAATCTCCTCCTTCTCAGCCCCCTCCCATCTAGCACTCCATCCCCCGTCAACCCAGCCACAGCGGCCGCTTCATCCGTCATCGGCGTCGAGGATCCGCCCTTCCCTGTTGGTGCGGGAGCGGGTGGGGGTGAGGAGTGCCGAGAGGGTTTGTAGAGGATGATGATGATGCAGGCGAAGATTAGGAGGATGAGGAGGAAGATGAGTTGGCATTTGCCCGAGCGACGTTGGTAGCTGTGAGGGGAGAGGCGGGGAGGGCGAGACGACGAGAGAGGAGGATGAGGGTAAAGAGGAGCGTAGAAGAAGGAGTAGCGAAGTCAGCGATCACTTTTCCACACCGCGAGCTTCGACCACACCCCAACTCACTTCGTAGCCTCCTTCAACTCCTCCACCGCGCCCCTCACCTCCCCACCCATCTGCTCAACATTCCAATCGACCCTATCCAGCAAAGTTCCTTGATCAATAACGAGGGAACTGAGGTCCTTGAACAGGTCAGAGAGGTCCACGATGGATTGGGCGATGGAAGAAATTTCGGAGTCCCGTTGGGAGAGGGCGGCCGTGTGAGAGGATTGGGAGAGGGATTGCTGGGCTTGGAGGGACTGGAGGGTGAAGGAGAGGCGAAGGAAGGGAAGAGGAGGAGGAGGGTGCGAGAGTCGGGGAGGGGAGCGCGGGGGCAGGGAGACGAGAATCAGCGTCAGCGATCAAGGACGAGGAAACGGGGAGCAAGCGTCCAAGAAGCAAGGAGAGGAGGCCAACGACAAGTCTACACAACTCACGTATTGCTCGTCGTCTGCGAGGCTCGCTAACGGGTCCTGTCCAAGCGCCGAAGTGGAAGCCGAGTTGGATCCTCCCAGCGCCGAAGCCCGAGATTCGTGGCCCTTGAGCTCTGCGTGAGGTGACGGGAAGGGGTACAGGTCGATAGGGGTGATTTGGTGCGCGAGAAGAGAGGGTTCGAAGGGAGGCAAGCAAGCGAACAGAGGTCAGCTCCGATTCAACGACGACCTCGCAAGACCACTCACGCCTCAGATACGCCGTCTGCTTCTTCCTGAATACACCACTAATCTCCTGCACTTTCGTAGCCAGAGCCGTCTGCACATTAGCAGCCATGATGAGGTCCAATCGTTTGGCTTCGGCGCTTTCGGCGCCTCGAGCGGGAGTCGAGAGGAGGGTTTTGGAGATTTCGGCGATTTGGCGGATTGACATTTGGGTGAGACGGAAGTCCTATTGTGGTGAGAAGGAGAGGAAAGTCAGCAGGAGTGGCCGAGGAGGGGACATAGGCGGACAGCTCACCCGAGTGATCTCGTTGGCGAGGGCGTCAATCTCGCGCTCTTCAGCCGAGCGATCTTTGAAGCCCGGTAGGATGTGTTTCGCATGTAGCTTGTCGAGATGAGCGACTGTGTAGCGCGATCTAAGGTCAGCGATTGCGGTCGTGGCCTGCTCGTCGGCGCCGAGCTTCCTCGGCCCTTAAGACTCACTCTTAGGCTTAACCCTCTCAACCACCTCCTCCACCCGATCAGCCAAATCGACCCATTTCGGCGGTAGTTTCTCTACCTGCCTTGCACCTCCACCGCCGCCGGGCAGCAAGCTACCTCGTCTGCTCTCCACGCCCGCCTCGAGATCGTCCAACAAGCCCCTCGACTCGGAGGCATCATCATACTCGTGAAATCGTGGTGAGACGGCTGCTGAGGGTCGAATTGCCGAGTCTCGGTACGAGAGGAAGAGGTTCGTTCGAGAGCGAGTGTAAGGCGCGGAGGGGTTGGTGAGGTGTGAGGACATTATGAGGGTACAGAGGGGGTCTCGAAGATCCCTCTAGTCACTCTGATGAGCTACAGCTCGCCGCGAAGGCTGCTTGGAGCGAGGAGAGCGAAGTTGAAGGAGTGACGATTGGGACGTGCGCCGCGCTTGGCTTGGAAGGAAGCTGTAGTCGAACAGAGTAGGGCGCCTGTTAGTAGCGCTCTGTAGGTGATCCGAGATCGAGCGAAATGTGACGAGGTGAAGAATGGGGTAAGAAACCAAGAAGGGCTCGGCTCAAGCGCTCAGCTCTCTCGCTCTTAAGCTCTTGCTATCCGCTTGGGCGCGCGCCTTGAGAGCGACGTTCCAATGTCGACTTCAACGGGACCAGGTGATTCGGCTACAGCTTCAACAGCAACAGGGCTCAACAAGGACAAGGATGTCACTACTACTAAAGAGACTACAGCTCGCCACAAGCGCCGCATCGAGCTCAGAGAGCTCAACCTCGCCGCTTTGGATCCTTCCGCTTCTCGTGAGTTTGAACTGATCTGTAGTACAGAGAAGCTTAAGCTGAGCAGTCTGTATCTTGATAGCCTCTCTCGGCAAGCTCGATTCGTCTTTGAAGCGCCATCAAACGCTCCTCACTCGCCTCCGCTCCTCGCTCCACACGCCCGCCAACATTCCCGGGATCTTGAGCGACATCAAGACTTTGGCGTTGGAGAAGTACATTGAAGAAGCGGTGGGAGCTACGTTGGAAGGATTGGGACGGTGCAAGACTGGTGCAGAAGTCCAGGGAGCGGTCGAGGTGTGTATTCTCGCCTTCTTGCTGTCGCTGTAGCTTGTACAGCTACAGAGCCAGAACAGTGAAGAGCTAACGATCTGTATCACACCACTACAGATCATCTCGGCCCTCCATCAACGCTTCCCCGAGCTCTTCACCCCTCCTTTCGTCGCTTCCCTCCTCGCCGCGCTCAAGCCGACCATTTCCACCGCCAATACAGCAGCACCAGCAGAACGAGAAATCAAGGAGAAAGAGGATTCGGCTCGTGTTATCAAGCAGCGCGGGCTGTTGAGGATTTTGGGAGAGTTGGAGGTGGTGGGGATCGTGAGCGCTCCGCCGACGAAGGGCGGTCAGCAGGGTCAGACGGGAGAGGTGTGCTGGGGTGTGTTGAAGGAGTTGGTGAGTAGTCTTGAGCGTCTTCCGAGACTCTGCTCCCTTGAAGCTGACCATCTCGCCTTCCCCTCGCATCGGCCTTCCTTTTCCGTCATCGCCGACAGCTCACCGCCGACAAAGAATCTCTCGCTCTCGCCGCGCCTCTCGGCATCGCCTTCGCCAAGCACCTAGGCCACCTTTACCTCCCCCCAGCCCCTCCAAGCACTGACGGCGACTCGACCACTCCCGCCGAGCCCTCGACGCACGACTTCCCCTCTCTCGCCTCCTCCACCACCGAACCCTCCACGGACGAAGAACTCGTCCCCCGTGAAGTGAAGGACAAGTTCCGCAAGCTGCTAGTCGCTTATCTCGAGGCATTGGGGAGAAGGGAAACGAAGAGGCATGTCGAGTTGCAGAAGGCGGATAAGAGGAATCATGAGGCGTATATCAGGAGTGGGGAGGTGTTTGAGGATAGGGAGAAGATGTATGAGAAGAGTGTGAAGGCGTGGGAGAGGGGGTGGGCCAGCGTGACGCAGTGAGTCGTCGCTCACGGGAGGCGAGGGTCGACATGTTCGGCTGAGACGCCAAGACTGACCTTGCTCTCCCTTATCACCCATCCGCGCAGACTCTCCGAACTCCTTTCCCTCCCCGTGCCCGCTCTTCCCTCCCTCTCCTCCTCAACCCTCACCGGCTCCCTCATCACCTCCGGTACCTCAGCCTTCGCTGCCTCAGGCGAGGAGGTTGGCGGACCCGGCAGTCTGTGGATCGACGAGGAGGATAAACGATTCTATGAGGACTTGAAGGAGCTGCGAGGGGAGGTGCCGGCGGGATTCTTGGGGGTGGCGGTGTCGAAGGAGGGCGAGGGGAAGGAGGAGGGGGAGAAGAAGGAGGAGGGAGACGTCGAGATGGCTGAGCCAGCGGTCGAGGGAGAGTCTGCGCCAGCGGAGGAGTCGGCTGATGGGCCCGAAGAGTGAGCTTCACCCTTCTCTGCTCCCACTCGCCTCTCCTCGCTAACCCCTCACTCGTTCCCTCGCCACGCAGGAACCCCACCACCACCGCTTCCACCGAGCTCGCCTCTGCCGAACCCGATCCTTCCCTCCCCGCCGGTCCAGCAGCTCAGCTCACCGCCCTCTTCGCACGCCTCTCCGAAGCTTCGTCCCGCGCTACCATCGACGCCGTTGCTGTCGACTTTGCTTTCCTCAACTCCAAGGCTGCGAGGAGGAGGTTGGTCAAGGTGCGCTGTTGTGTGCTGGAGGGAGGGGCAGGGAGCGACCGCTGACCTCGACTCTGCTCATGCAGTTCCTCGGCTCGGTCAATCGAAACCGACAGGATATCCTCCCCTACTACGCGAGGCTGGTGGGAACGCTTGACCCCTTCATGCCCGACATTGGAAAGGAGTTGGTCGCTCTTGTGAGTCGGGAGTCGATCGCCTCTCAGCGAGGAGGAAGCTTATCCCTCTCCTACACAGCTCGAGGACGAGTTCCGCTACCTCCAACGCAAGAAAAACACCGACATGGCCGAAACTCGCTCAAAGGTCCGTCTAGTCCGCTTCTTTTCTCCCTTCCCTTACTGACCCTCCCTCCCTCCTCTCAGAACCTCCGCTTCCTCTCCGAGCTCACCAAATTCCGCGTCACTCCCATCCACTCAATCCTCCACATCTTCAAAGTCCTCCTCGACGACTTTACCGGTCCTAACGTCGATAACCTCTGCACCGTTCTTGAGGGATGTGGGAGGTTCTTGTTGAGGAGTGAGGCTACGAGTGAAAAGATGAGGGCTGTGCTCGAGACGATGAAGAGGAAGAAGGCGGCTATGCATTTGGATCAGAGGCAGATTACTATACTTGAGAACGCTTATTACCAGGTGAGTCGACTCGACTTCGCTGCTGTCGCTCCGCCGAGCTGACCGCCCCTCGCCTTCGACCCTTCTTCCTTTCCCGTCCCTTTCCTCCTCCTCCATCTCCTCGCCATCCACACAGTGTGATCCACCCGACCGCCCCGCCATCGCGCCCAAGGAGCGCACTCCCATGCAGCTCTACATTCGCCATCTCTTCTACAACGCCCTTACGAGGAACTCGAGCGACAGGGTATTGAAACTCGTGAGGAAGCTGCATTGGGAAGACCCTGCTGTGAGTTTCTTCCCGTCTCGTCCTCGCCGTCTCGCTCCTCGGCAGCCACGAAGACGTGCTCGAGCAGCCTTGACTGACCTCTCGCTTTCCCTCGTAGATCGTGCGCAAGCTTCACAGCGCCTTCACGAAGGTCTGGAAGATCAAGTACAGCAACGTCCACCTCTTCGCCGTCCTCCTCTACGACCTTGGTCGCTATCACCCCGACTTCAGCGTGGCGGTCATTGACGAGGTGCTGGAGAACATCAGGGTCGGCATGGAGGTGAGTGGACTTTGTGGTCGCTGCTTGCGTGGCTCTTCTCGGCGTTTGCAGGGGAAGAGGGCGGGAGAGGAGGAGCGGAAGAGCTGACGACGATCCCATCTCACAGGTCAGCAGCTTCAAGTACAACCAGCAGCGTGTAGCGACTATCAAGTACCTCGGAGAGCTCTACAACTACCGTGTCATCGACTCGCGCGTCGTCTTCGACACCCTCTGGTCGCTCGTCACGTTCGGACATCGTGCGTTGTCTTTCTCCCTCCTTTTCCGCCGTCTTGAACATCCCGGCTGACCTCTACTCTTTGATGTTCGCCACAGCCGAAGGTCGCCCCTACCCCGACGTTCCTTCGCCCATCGACCCCGTCGACGACTGCTTCCGCGTTCGCCTCGTTTGCACCCTACTGGACACCTGCGGATCGTGCTTCGAACGTGGAGCACTCAAGAAGAAACTCGATAGCTTCCTCACTTTCTTCCAGGTTAGTCGCGGCTCTTCTCGGCGATGGCTTTGCGCCTCAGAAGGAAAACGCCGAGCTGACTCTTCCACTTCGCTTTACGACCAACAGATGTACACCCTCTCCAAGGGAACTCTCCCAATGGACGTCGAGTTCATGCTCTCCGACACTTTCGAGTCCCTTCGACCCAAGCTCGTCCTCTTCAAGACGTTCGGCGAGGCTGCGGTAGCGGTCGAGGAGATGATGGCGGCTGTTGCGAAGGCTGGACCGGTCGAGGATGAGCCGGAGGAGATTGAGGCGGAGGGTGGTGCTGAGGGAAGGCGAGCCGGCGCGGGCGAGGAGGGAGACGAGGCTGAGGATGGGGAGGAGAGCGATGTGAGCTGGCTTGGCTTGGCGCTGCTTGACTCTTTGCGCGCGCTCAATACTGACCGGCTCTCGCGCTCAATAGGACACCATCGGCGAGGACGACGACGGCATCGCGCTTACCGACTCCGAATCCGAATCAGAGGACGAAGCGCTCTCTCGACCGAAGGATCCCAACGCCATCACCCAAGAGGAGGAGGACGAGTTCAACCGCGAGCTCGCCAAGATGATGGCCGGCGCGGGTGAGGGAAGGAAAACGTCGGAGAGGAAGCCGGCGTTGATGGACGTTGGAGTTCCTTTCGTAAAGAAGGCGAGAGGAGGTACTGGGAGGTTGCAGCAGCAGGAGGAAGAGGACGAGATGGTCGAGGGCGAGGAGCAGACGCAGAAGGGGATGAAGTTTACGCTGTTGACGAAGAAGGGTAGCAAGCAGCAGGTGAGTAGTCTCTGCCTTTCGCGCTCATCGAGCTCTCCTCGCCATACGCTTTCGACCGTGCTGACTTTCCTCCTCTTTTTCCCCTCGCTTTAGACCCTCTCGATGGAGATCCCGCTCGAATCGTCCATCGCCGTCCACACCCTCGAGAAGCGGGCTCAAGACAAGGCCGAGCAGCAACAGCTCAAGCGTCTCGTCCTCGATTACGAGCAGCGCGAGGAGGCCTCCGAGAAGCAGGGTACGCGCACAAACTCGCTTCTGCGCCTCGAGTACCCCTCACTGACCTTGTTTTTTATCGCTCGTCCCCACAGCCCTCAAAGATACGCTCCTTCGCCGAGGCATCAATCTCAAGTTCCAACCACCGCCCTCGAACCACAGCAGCCTCCCTACGCCCGGTCCTCTGAGGAATGCTCCTTGATCCAATCACTTGGTCGAGTACACTTTCGACATCCCTTACCGCATCCTTCGCCCACCGACGATCGCCGAAGGAAGGAGATGGATCCGTTCGGCCAGCTTTCGAGTCGAGCGATGAACGTGACATCCCTCGAGTGAGAGGTTGATACGGCGATCCGTATACATAGCCTCGTTGACGAGGATCGACTTTGGTAGCTTGCAGAAATGCGAGGTTCGCCTTTACACGATCTCGAGCGCCGAGCAGCCGCCGAGCCTCATCGAGCATTTTGAGAGGCGAGAGATGATCTGCAGTGAGCTCTGCATCTCCGATTCTACAAGCGAATCTACCACCCTTGTAGCGATGTACACGAGAAAGCCTTTTCCTCCGAGGTCAGAGCGACGCCCGTCCGCCGATTCGCGGCTTCGACTCACGCCACTCGTTCCCACATCGTCGCTTCGCCTCCGCCCACCTCGAGCGCGTAACTAGTATTATAAGAGGTCGCCATTAGGTATGGCGGGCACTCAGAGCACCGCTGGCGCTCAGACTGCTCCGGGCTTGGACGTCCAGAGCTTCGAGGATTATGTCCAGCTGCAGGTGAGAGCAGAGCTGAATTGCCAGGTGTAGAACATTACGCTGATCTCTCTTCCCTTTCGCCAATACCTCCACACAGGCTAGCGCGGCTGCCATAGTGCGAAACGCTTGCGAGGGCCGCGACCAGCTGCTCGCCCGCATCGCTGAGCTCGAATCGGAGCTCCAAGTAGTGAGTAGCATCTCCATTGAGCAGTTGGGACTCTCACAAGTCGTCGCCTGCTTAGAGAAGAGCCTTGCTGGGCTCGACGAGATGGGAGCGTTGACTGACTCGCTTCCTTTTCTTCTGTGCATTGCAGTGGAAGGTCGGTCATAGAGAGGCCGTCAAGGAGAAAGAGCTCGTCGAGCGAACCGTTAATGTACGTTCCCGGCGCCTGCTCGAGCGTCGTAGCTTCGCTGACCTTACTCTCGTTCGCAGGCTGGCGACCCCTCCGTCCTCTGCCTTTTGGACGGCGATGGATGCCTCTTCCACCGCGACTTCGTTAGCAAGGGACGTGAGGGTGGCCGCCTCGCCGCTCTAGCTCTCAACAAGCACATAATGAGCGCTGCTACCGACCTCGGCGCGCCGGTGTCGACCGTCATCTGTCACATCTTCTACAACAAGCAGGGATTGTCCCGCATTCTGCAGGTGAGTGCTTCCCTTTCCTGTACCGAAAACGTACCGCTGACCCGTCTGTTCCACTCGCAGGAGGTCGGAATAGCCACCGAGGCCGTCTTCTCGGCTTTCGTTCAAGGGCTGAACGCCGCGCACCCTCTCTTTGTGATGACGGACGTCGGTCCGCAAAAGGTTCGTCCTGATTCAGCTTCACGCGCCCGTTCTTCGTACTGATACGCTTCTACAGGAAGCCGCCGACGCCAAGTTTAGGGAGTCGCTTCGCTTCTTCAGCAAATTGCCCTCCTGCAAGCTTCTACTCGCTGGTTGTGAGCATGATGGAGGGTGAGTATTCGATGACTTTTCTATTCCGCGCGGAAAGTGCTGATCATTCGTCCTTCTCGCCTCACAGCTACTCGCATCTCCTGCAATCGCTCGAAACGGAGGGCCTCGCCGACAAGATCCGCGTGCTCAAATCCTTCGATGCGCCCGCTTTCGACATCAAGAGGCTCAACTTCAAGACCGTCAAGTTTGAAGGGCTGTTCGAGACGAAGAAGCTGGTCTCGTACGCTCAGCAGTCGGCCGCCTTCGCGACTCCCAAGAAACCCTCGCCTTCGCCCGCTACGCCTGCGCCTGCGACGGCAAAGAAGACGACACAGCTCAACGCCCAGCAGACTCCCGCTGCCGTCAAGGTCGCCGTAGGAGCCACCCCGGGAACGGTCAAGGCCGTCAAGAAGGACGGAAAGGAGAACACCGGAGTCGCCAAGCTTCGCGCCATCGACCCCAAGAAGGCTCTTTCAAAGCAGAACCCACCGCCGTGTAACGCGTGGTACCTCAAGGGCAGCTGCTCGAAAGGCGCCAACTGCACCTACGAGCACAATTATCGCCTGTCGCCGAAGCAGTTGGATTTGTTGCGCAAGGACGCCAAGAAGAGCCCGTGTATGGTGAGTTGCTCTCCTACATCTTCTTCTCGTTCTTCTGCTGATCGCCTTCTACCTCCATAGGACGCTCTCAAGGGCAAACCCTGCTCTCCCGACTGCATCGTAAGTCGCTCAGCTTTCGCTCGCCTCTACGATGTCGACGCTGATACTTTACACAACACAGGCGGGTCACAAATGCCCGTGGGGCTCTAAATGTCGATACGGAGATACTTGTCGCTTCAAGGCTCCCGGAATGCACCCAATCAAGTCGGAGGGCGCCGCCGAGTGGTCGACCGAGGGGAGCGATGCTTCGTCGACGGATTACTCGTCTGATGAGTGAGATGGGAGGTGGGCAGATTGAGCGTGTAGTAGTGTAGTCGATCAGCGCGATAGGTGCTGGGTCAATACGTTAGTCTCTCAAAAGTCGAACTAGGCTTCGGCAGCCTTGCACCTTCGGCTCTGATCGCTCTCCGGAGAGCTTCCTTAGCTTCGGGAGCAGTCGTCCGTGTTCTTTACTGCTCTATCAACTCGATCGACAGCACTGCAGAATGACTGGCCCCCAGCGCCCCAGCTCGCCTTTCTCCCCTCTCGGCGCTCCTCCTCCCTGCTCTCCTGCAGACTTTTCGGCTTAAAGCTTTTTCTCGGCGCCTACTACAACCAGGTGACGTCGTATTCTCGTCGTGCCGAAGCAGCCCGCGTGCAAAGCAGCATTTTTCTTTAGAGGTCACCGGAGGGGTGTGCGAAGATCGCCCTCCTCAGGCTCCAACGCCCAGCCCGCCGAGCGGCGAAAGCTTGGACCTCGAGCAAGCATCGCCGAGGGGCTGAAGAGGGAGTCTGATCTTTGGCTGAACTTGCTGCTTCTTTCTCTGCTCTCTCAAACACCTACAGCTGTCAACAGGGAGGAGAAAGGCTTTTTTGAGCGAGGAGGACCTCACAGCTAACCGGTCGCCAATGCGGGTGAAGAGCCCGCAAGGCGGGGTGAGGGTACAAGGGGATGCATTCTCACTTTTCCCTCTCTTCCTTCTGCACCACACTCCTCGCCGTCTCTTCCCCTTCTTGCCCTTCCTTCGTCCCCCGCCGACCCCTTCTTTCGCCCCTCCCTCACCTCGGCCCTTGCCTCCCCCTTCTCACTCGCCATGTCTGACGTCGAAGTCGATGATGATCCCTGCGCTGGAAGCCCTACCACCAACCTCGGATTGAGGATTGGAGCCATCTTCATCATTTTGGTGAGTAGAGTCTGCAGAGCGCCGAGCTGTCGCGCCGAGCTGACCTTTCGCTTGCCCCCACCCCGTTCGCGTCTTCTTCTCGCTCGACCATAACGACGACAGGTCACCTCTCTTTTCGGAACCCTCTTCCCCATCGCCTCCAAGCGCATCCCCGTCCTTCGTCGCGCTGTCCCCGGCGTCGTCTTCGAGTTCGCCAAGTGAGTTTCTTCGTTGCCTTTCGCTTTTTCGGACGCAGTGAGCAGCTTGGGTGTGTAGAGTACACCTAGGAGATGCTTGAGGCGACCTGTCGAGCTCACGGAGGTAGTGCGCGTGTAGAAACGGCAGCTGACCCTTTCTCGGTCTTCTCTCTTCCCACTCTCTCACCGCCTTGCTCGGTCTTCCCTCTTCCCCCTCGCCTTGATCTCCTACTTCTTCACCTCGCAGGTACTTCGGCTCCGGAGTCATCCTCGCAACAGGTTTCATTCATCTTCTCGAACCAGCAGCGGACGAGGAGCTCTCGGAAGGCAACACCATCTCCGCCGGCGGTTGCATCAGCGATAAATGGGGATTGTACCCCTTTGCCTTCGGAATCTGCCTCGTCTCCCTCTTCTTCACCTTCGTCCTCCACCTCGTCGCCTTCCGTATCGGCACCGAGCGCCTCCAAGAGATGGGACTCAGCGCCAACACCGGCGGACATGATCATCCCCACGCAGGGGGCCATCACGTCCACCCCGAGGTTGCTTCGAGCACCGAGTCCAGCGAGCAGGCCCTTGAGAAGGGTGTCGCCGCCCCGGATTCGGTTGATGGAGCCAGCTTCGCCGATGCTCAGGAGCGTAGCCCCTTGATCGCTCAGGTGAGCCTTCGAGATTGAGTCCTTCGGTGATGGATTTGCTGACCAGTATCTCTTGAAACAGATCCTCGGTGTCGCTACCCTCGAGTTTGGTGTCATTTTCCACGTAAGTTTGCCCCCGTCTGACTCTCGCCGAATCTTTCTCACCTTTCTTTTCGTTTTTGTAGAGCATCATTATCGGCTTGACCCTCGCTGTCACTGGATCGGACGAGTTCAACATTCTTTTCATCGTGATCATCTTCCACCAGGTCAGTGGAGCTTGGAGTGTTGAATGAAGCTCGGCGCAGGGAGCTGACCCTCCGAACTCTGCCCTCCCTTTCCTCATTCCGCCCTTATTTTGTCACCTACTCGCTCTACACAAACTAGATGTTTGAAGGACTCGGACTGGGAACACGTCTCGCCTTCCTCAACCTTCCTCCCAAGTACAACTGGGTCCCTTTCGTGTCCGCTGTCGTCTACTCGATCGTTACTCCTCTTGGCATGGCCATCGGACTTGGAGTCAGGGAGGGTCTTGTAAGTTGCTCTTTTTGAAAACTGTCACCGCTGTCAGCCCGTCGCTGACCTTCTCCTTCGGCTCACAGTCCATGTCCTCGGGCTCGGCGAGCGTCGCCGCTGGTGTCCTCGACTCCATCTCCGCCGGCATCCTCATCTACACGGCAACCGTAGAATTGATATCGCACGAGTTCATACTGAACAAAGCGTACCTCACCTGCAGCTGGGGCAAGCTGTGGTTCTCCCTCACCTCCTTCGGGTTCGGCGCCGGAATCATGGCTCTCCTCGTAAGTTGAGCCTCTACAGCTCGGTCAAGCTCTCGAGCTGACTCTTATTATCTAACACAGGGCAAATGGGCTTAGACAGGCTCTCACATCTCCCTCGTACCTCTATAGGCGGCGCCAGCGCCCCCCTTTCTCCAGTGGATAGCTTTTGACCGTCCTGCGGTCGCGGTAATTAGGGTTCTAATTCTCGGACTTCGTGTGCCATGCACCTTAGAGTTGTGTTAAGTGCTACTTGAAGCAAGGGTGCGAGCAGAGCACTGCGAAGACCTCGGCGACCTGTTCGGCGAAGGCTCATCCTCGCCGAAGTCGTCTTGAGCTCGATGTGAGCACGGTACAGACACCAGAGAGGGGGGTTTAGCTTTAATAGTACACTATAAAACCTGCCTTGTCCTCTCACACGCTCAATGGCGCCAAGCTGCAACAGAGTGAAGGCTAAGGCGAAGGGATCGCCGAGCCGAAGCGGAATTGACATCTCTTGGAGAGCTCATCAAGCGGTTTAGTGTAGCAGAGCGCGTACTATACTGTTTTAAGTTTCCTTGACTGCGTTCGAATCACCCTCATCCGCGCGAAGCGACTTGAAGAGGGGGCGGAGCCCTTGACCTCGACGCGGAGCTCGCCTTCTCAACCTCTCTCTTCTCCCACACACTCGTTTCTTTCTCGCCTCGTCACCATGAGCTCGACGGAGCGCGTAACTAGGAGCCGCAGAGCGCTCAACACCGACCAGATGGCCGACCTGCACCAGAGCAGCAGCGGAGAGGGAGGGGGCCGCGCTCTAGCAGCTTCATCTCAGCAGCAAGAAACGGCGACCGCGGAGGGTGAGGGAGCAGGAAGAGGTGGGATGGTGTCTGTAGATGTTGGTGAGCTGCTTCACATAAAGTGCAGCGCTACAAGAAAGGCGGAAGCTGACTTGAAGCCGCCCTCCAGCGAGGAGCAGCGACGAGAGCGGGGGTTCGGAGACTCTCAAGCAGCAGTTCGAGATCGAGGGAGCTAGCTCGGACCATGAAGGTGACATCCAGACCCGAGAAGCTTTTCTGGCGGAGCCTGCACCGAGTCAAGACGCTTCCCTCTCCTCCTCCCTCGCCCCATTCGTTAACGCGCCAGCCGACATCTTTGCAGAGGTGAG
This sequence comes from Leucosporidium yakuticum, assembly GCA_019775505.1. NCBI lineage: Eukaryota > Fungi > Basidiomycota > Microbotryomycetes > Leucosporidiales > Leucosporidiaceae > Leucosporidium > Leucosporidium yakuticum. Next base: position 49,143 of record JACWFO010000046.1, read on the forward strand.
CTTTCTCTTTTTCGGAAGCCGGAAGATGGCACTAAAACTATCCTACAGATCTGCAGTCATCTCCCTCCTCCTACCATCCTCCAGCTCGCTCGTACGGCCAAAATCTTCCGCTCCTTCCTTCTCTCCCGCTCGGCGCGCCCCGTCTTTGCTGCTTCCCGCCTCAACGCTGGTCTCCCTACACTCCAAGCGGTAAAGATGACGGAGGTGCAGTACGCCGTGCTGCTCTTCGGCGAGAACCTCTGCCACGTGAGTTGTCGAGCTCGGCGCCGAGCTCGCCTGTCAGCTGAGGCTGAGGCTGACCTCTCTTCGTCGCAGTACTGTCACGAACGCAGCGGCGACTACGACACGCTGAGGTTTTTGATTGTTTGCGCTTACTGCCGCCCCGAGATGTGAGTGCTTGATCGAATAGCGAGACGGCGAGCGCAGGGAACCCCGCGCTGATTCTTACTCGCTTCTCCTTCGCAGCCTCGTCGAAGAGCTCGAGGCCAAGACCACTCTCAGCCACAAGTATCACCCGGAGACGTTTTTTTGTGTACCCTTCATCCAAAGTGAGTTGATTTCTCGATCCTCTGCGTAACGAGAAGCGACTCATCCTCCTCTCCTCGCAGTGAGCCACAACTGGGCCAGTCCCCCGTGCCGTGAGTTGCTTGAGACTCGAAGAGCGCTCTAAAAAGTGCTCACACACCTCGTCCTCTCTGCAGTCCACTTCCTGAGAGGCGACCTCGAAAAGACGAGCGCCGAGCTCACTCGTCTTCAGCAAGCCGACGACCAAGAGGCCGAGGAAAACAGCACCATCGCCTCCCGCACTCGTGGAGCCAAGAAGTCCAAGTTGATCAAGCTCGGTGCGCGCAACACTGAGCGTGTGGACAAGTTCGTCGCCGAGCAGCGTGGATACTGGGACGAGGTTAGGCTGGTGCGCCGATTCTCGCTCGCTCCTTCGCAGGTTGACGTGCGCTTACCTCGTTCTCATCCGGGTCGCAGGAGCGAGAGTCCATGATCGCTGCGTTGAGGATCTTTGAAGCAGAGGAGTGGGCGGCGGGTGCTGAGCTCAGGGAGCGTCTGGCGGCGGAGGCGGCGGAGAAGGAGCGAGCCCGTGTAGCTCAGTAAGTCTCGCCGAGAGCTTTCTCTCTAGTATCTCTGCTGATATTTCAAAACATTCTCAACCAGACAGAAGGCCGATTTGCTCGAGATTGGATGGTCCGAGGAGGAGTAAGGTTTGAAGGCTCGGCGTTTGAGCTTTCCGCTGACTTGTACTCGCGCTACAGCTACGCTCGTCACGCTAATCTCGAGTTCACTTTCCCGACTTCCAACTTCAAGGCCCCTAAGGAAGATGCCGCCGGTGAGCTTCAACCCTTGCTCGAGACTCTCATCTCGGTCTGACCCTGTCCCTACTCTCGCAAGCCTGGATCGCCATCCGCGACAACGAGATCCAATACCTCGAGCGTATGGCCATCACTACCGCCCAACTCGAGCGCGAGAACGCCCTTCGCACCCGTCGACTCGCTAGGAAGGTCCTCGTCAAGGAGCAGCACGTCAAGCTCATGAACGCCGAGGACGCTATCGACCAGCTCGCCTTCCCTCGCTTCTCCATCTTCAGCAAGTTCCCTTCGGTAGCCGCCTTCTGGATCCCCGACCCCGCCGTCGAGCAGGAGGGAGGCGAGGAAGCGAGTAAGGCGCTGCTCAAGAAGGACGGCAAGTTGGCCGAGTGGATCAACCGATGGAATACGCCGACTCTCGATGAAGGAGCATGGAACGCCCAACTCTCCAAGATCAGTCAAGATGTCGAGGATTACCGCCGTGCAGTTGACGCCTACTCGGTCGTGATCTCCTCGTTCGTCCTCATCGAGACGAAGCTGCCTCCGCCGTCTCCCACCACCAAGAAAGTCCGCGTCGAGGCTCCCGAGCTCATCTTGAACAGTCACCCATCTCTCTATGCTCATATCGTCAAGGGTGGAGCCTCGCCCGAGAAGATGACTCTGCAAGGAGCTCGCGCCCTCTACGCCATTCTCGAGCTCGCCGGCCTCGACAAGGATACCGCGACCACGAAGGATCTCGACGACTTTGGCTACATTAAGTGGATCGAGTACAGCAGGGCGATCAGGCTTCAAGTGTGGAGATGGAGGGACTTGGTGAGTCGTTTGAAACGCTCGGCGCTCGATCGACTCTTCGCCGAAACTTACTCTCGGCTCTCCTCGTTCACCACAGGTCAACCACGCCATCGCCAACCCCTCCTTTAGTAGGAACCAACCGATGACCATCGTTCGCGCTGTCCCCAAGCTCGGACGTTGGTACGATTAGTCGACGCTGGTTTGGCCGTCGGAGTGCAGAGGGAGTCGAAGGGAGGAGACGTACGCCGTGCTTGCTTTTCTCGATACCTCGATATGCTTCTCAATCTGAAACTGCTTGCTCTGCTTCGCTTTCACCTCATCATCGCGGATCGTCGAGCATTGCGAGTTTCGGCGATCCTTCCGACTGGGCGCCGAAGGATCCACGGGGACTTCAAGAGGCTCTCGGGAGACGGATTTTCGCGTTATGGTTTTACCGTAGCGGTTACTACGTGTAGACGATGCCATGTCAGTCCCTTCGTTAGCAGACGACTCGAGATGGGTCATGGAAGCCGAGCGCTCAGAGGCGAAGCGAAAGAAGGATCCGAAGCAGCTAGCGTTGGCCCTCGAAGGGCTAATGGGAGGCTGTAGATGATCAATCGTCGCTAGAGCAGACCTACAGAACGCGCGAGGTAGTCGACGTCGCCGACCCTTCACCTCGCTACCTGCAAGACGGCGCCCCTTCGAAACCTCGCGCTGGTTGCTCTCTCTCCCTCAACTCGCTTTTCTCGCCCTTCTTCTCGACTTCGTAGCAGGATGGCCAAAGGAAAGGCAAGCGCAGCGCGGCCAGACGTCGCCAGTAGGAGTGTCTTTGATGCCTGTGAGTAGCTCTTCCTTGAAGCCCAGCATGACGCCCGCTCCCAGCCCAACCAAAACGTGCTGCCGTCTCAGCTAGACGACGAAGTGCGAGGGAGCAAGGACAAGAGGGTACAGCGGATGTATTGCTGGAGATCTCGAGCCAGACGGAGCGCGACTCGCTGCTATCGCTACAGAAAGCCGAGGAGGGACGTGTCGGCCTGAGCGGCTTCGACTTGCTGGTGAAAGCACCAGACGCGCGGCCTTGAGAGAGATGAGCGGCGGCTGGGCCGAGTTGAAGCGCGTAGTAGGACTGCATCTGACACGATATGATCCCCTACAGTGGCAATCGACGACGGCAACGATTATTCGAGCGACGAGGAGCAGCCCGCGCCCGCCGCGCCCCTTCTCTCGCCGCCTACACCGTCCAAGAAGGCTGCAGCTCGCAAGCGCGCTCAGTTGCGCAAAAAGGGATCCAAGAACAACCTCTCCGCGTCAGAGGGTACAGAATCCGACTCGCCCGTCGGCCATTCGATTCCGCCAGTCCCCACCCTTCCTTCACCTCCTCCCGCCGTCGCCAACGCTGCCGCCAAGGTCAACGGCGTAGCCAAGGAGGCCGTCAAGGAGGCTACCAAGGAGGTCAAGCAGGTCAAGGAGGCCGTAGTGGAAGCCGTCGCCCCCGTCTTCGAAGCGGCAAAAGCGCACGCCGCGACTCAAGAATCCCTCATTGCCGACGATGCTTCCTCCTCCGACGCCGAGACTCAAGCTCACTACAGCGACGACGACGACGCTTCCGATATCGACGAGACGTCGGCTCCTTCGCCCCTCCCCAAAGCGCCTTCCCCTCCCTCCCCACCGGCGATCGTCGTTTCCTCGCCGACCAAGGAGGCCTACACGGGCGCCGACCACGATCCCAACAAGAAGATCAAAGCCATCATCACTCGCACTACCTGGGGACTCGTCATGGGAGGTGGAGCCATCGGCATCGTCGCTCTCGGCCACATCTATGTCATCATCCTCGTCTTCGTGTGCCAGGCGGTCGTCTTCTCCGAGTTGACGAGTCTGTTCGACGTGGGATACTCGGGAGGACACGCTGGAGAGGAGGGAGAGACGGCCGTGTCGCAGCGTGACCGCGAGCGCGAGCTCAGGAGGAAGGGCAGGAGGGAGGAGCGCGATAGGTGGAGCCGGAGGATGAGTTGGTACTTCTTCGCGGCTACCAACTACTTCCTCTACGGTGAATCCCTCATATATTACTTTAAGCATATTCTCACTCTACAAGCGAGTTTCCTCCCTACCGCCTTCTCCTTCGCGCAACACCACCGTCTCATCAGCTTTGGCCTCTACATCGTCGGTGAGTCTTGAACGCCTACCTCCCTACCTCCCGCCGCCGCCGCCGCCGAGCTAACCACCTCGTCGCTTGAAATTGCAGGCTTCGTCTCCTTCGTCGCTAACCTTACGAGGGCCCAGCTCCGTAGGCAGTTCGGCCTCTTTGGGTGGATTCACATGTCGCTCCTCCTCATCGTCGTCAGCAGCCACTTTATCGTGAACAACATTTTGGAGGTCAGTCCTTCGCTCGCCTCCTTCGCCGTCCCCGCCGAGACGTTGTAGCTAACCGCTTGATCGGCGTCCGTCCCCAGGGAATGATCTGGTTCTGGGTACCCGCGTCGCTCGTCATCTTCAACGACATCGCTGCCTACGTTTGCGGTGAGTGGAGAGAGCGGCTTACTTGCTCGACCGAGCCGCCGAATCAATCACTGATCCCTCTCTCCTCGCAGGGATGCTCTTCGGTCGCCACCAGCTCATCAAGCTCAGTCCCAAGAAGACTGTCGAGGGGTTCGTCGGAGCTTTCTTCCTCACCATCATCATCGCCGTCGGCGTGAGTCTTTCTCTCCTCTCGCCGCCGAGTCTCTGTCTCCCTCGTCTCGCGGCGGAACGTCTAAGCTGACGGCTGTGCTTCTTACAGTGGTCGACCTTCTTCATGCGCTTCAACTACATGATCTGCCCCGTGCAAGACTTGTCGTCCAACGCCTTCTCGGAGATCCACTGCACGCCCAACAACGTCTTCAATTGGCGCGAGTTTGCTCTTCCAGAGTCGGCCATCACCACCCTCAAAACCCTCGCGAGTTCACATGTATCGCCGTCCTCTGACCCGGCTCCTCGCTCACCTATCGCTGTACAGACCGGCCACACCTTTTCGTCGATCCCGTGGGCTCCCTTCCAACTCCACTCGGTCGTCCTCGCCATCTTCGCCTCGCTGGTCGCTCCCTTCGGAGGATTCTTCGCCTCGGGCTTCAAGAGGGCGTTCGGCATCAAGGATTTCGGCGACAGCATCCCGGGACACGGAGGCATGACCGATCGAATGGACTGCCAATTCCTTATGGGATTGTGGACGTTCGTCTACTACGCCTCCCTCATTCGAGGTACCCACATCACCGTCTCCTCCGTCCTCGCTACCGTCGTTAGCGGCCTCACGACCGAGCAGCAGGCGGAACTCGTCAAGGAGCTCGGCAAGGTCCTCGCCGCCAAGGGCGTGAGTGCCATCGGATTGTGAATAGCAGGAGTAAAAAAGGACTTTCAACCGTCAATCTTCTGCGTTTCAATAGCAATACAATTACCCCTATACCACTCGAGCGTCAGTCGGCGAGCGCGCGAGGAAGAGGCGGGGAGGGATCGCCGAACTCACTCCTCCTCGCGATTGTAGCGCCTTAGCTGGCTCGGGTCGGCTTCTCGACTCTCATAGGCTCATTACTAACGAGCAGAAGATGTTCTTTAGCTCGCTACTTCTCGCCATCTCGCTCAGTCGAGCTCAAACCGAGCAGCTCGGCGGCGAAGAAGCCGGAGGATGAGTTGGTACTTCTTCGCGGCTACCAACTACTTCCTCTACGGTGAATCCCTCATATATTACTTTAAACACATTCTCACCCTCCAAGCGAGTTTCCTCCCCACCGCCTTCTCCTTCGCGCAACACCACCGTCTCATCAGCTTCGGCCTCCACATCGTCGGTGAGTCCAGAACGCCTACCTCCCTACCTCCCGCCGCCGCCGCCGCCGAGCTAACCACCTCGTCGCTCTCTTGAACTCGCAGGCTTCGTTTCCTTCGTCGCCGACCTTACGAGGGCGCAGCTCCGTAGGCAGTTCGGCCTCTTTGGGTGGATTCACATGTCGCTCCTCCTCACCGTCGTCATCAAGGACTTCGGCGACAGCATCCCAGGACTCGCGTTGCCTTTCGCCACCTCGCTCGGTCAAGCTCAAACCGAGGAGCTCGGCCGAGACGGTGAAGGAACAAGCTGAGCATAGAATACAACACCACAGAACGCAACCTCAACTACTCCGTCACTTAGTATCCATCACTATCGTCCATAAGAGCTTGATCCAAGTACCAGGAATGACGGGCAGAGCCCACTGCGAGCGGGGAGGGAGGTCAGCTTCGGCGAGGACGAAGGCAGGCTTCAAAAGCTCGAAGCCTCACATGCAGACAATCTCCGTATCCGCTGTGGGCATCAGGTCGCTGCCCTCCCATCTCCGTAACATTGAGGAAAGCGACGCTCGAGCCCGACTTGCTCACTCCCTCCGGCGCTGCAGCATCCAACTCCTCCGCCCAGACATGATTGAGGTCTCCGAAAGATCCCCAGGACCAATCGGGATGTTTGTGAAAGTCGATGAAGGGGAGAGCAGGGTAGACGGGGGTAGTCGCGCCCTCGCAGTCGGGATGGGCGGGAGTGGTGGAGCGGTAGACGAGGTCGAGGGAGGCGATGGCGTTGAGACGAGCGAGGAGGGTGCGAGCCTGTGGATTAGAAAGGAGGTGAGCGAGGAGCGAGCGTACTGAAGAGGGGAAAACGCACAGCCGCTCGACCGAGCTTTGCGAGTCCCGAGGCGTCCAACCCGAGACAGACGAGGCTCCAATGCGCTCCCGTGTTGAAGAAGAGCACCGAGTTCTCCTCCCCATCCCACTGCTTCCCCTTCACCGGTAACACCTCCTCCCAAGTAGAGTTCTGCAGCCACCCCTCAAACTTGATCGACTCGCCGAGTCCTTCGGAGACGGCGATCGACCTCAGCTCGTCGGGGTGAAGGAGGGTGTCGTGTCGTAGGATGTGAGCGAAGGGTTGGGCGAAGCGTTCGGAGGGGACTTTGGGAAGAGCTTCACGAAGGAGGTTGAGAGTAGCGTTTGAGGCGAAGAGGGCTTGGTGTAGAGGGGTGCCGGTGGCCTTTTGGTACCAGGACGAGGATTTGCCTCGGTAGCCGTTCGATGGAGAAGCGAGATTGAGCATCGACTTGAGCGCTTCCACGCTCTGCAGCGTTACGGAGTCTGGCGACCGAAGGACCGAGGGGTCAGTGCTGTAAGTGCGGTGTAGGAGGACAAGCGAGCGCTCACCTCCGACGAATAGTAGACCCTTCTGACTATTGTACATGCGCTTGAGGAAATCAAAGGTATCCCAATCGCGAATCTCCCCCAGCTCCGGGCTCCACGAAAGCGCCGAGATCTCTGTTAATCGCTGCTTGCCAGAGTTAACAGCAGGCGATCCCCAGACCTCCACTACAGTATCCTTGGTCCACACTCGAGACGGAGCTGCCCATCTTCCTCGATTCAGAGCGTCATATTTCCCAGATGGGGTTCTTTGAGGTCGCAGCTCCTTGGTCGGCGCTAATGGTGGAGGGGGAGGAGGCGTCGGTGGGAACCGGGAAGGGGGCGGGTGAGGAGGTTTATGGTGTACTACAGATTGGGCGGCGAGTGCTAGGACGAGGACGAAGACGAGCGCTAAGAGGCCTGATCGTTGAGTCTCGAGGGAAGGGAAGGTGCGTCGCCGTCGAGCTGTAGGGAGCCATTTGTAGTCCTCTTCGGTGAGCAAGGGCGACTCTGAATCGCGGCGGTCGTCGCCGTCCTCAACGTCGAGCGGCTCGTACTTGGCCATGCAAGAAGGTGAGGGAAAGAGCAGGAGGAAGGAGGAGGCGTCGGCTCGATCGCTTGGCCGCTCGTGGGAGTTCAAATTGCCCAGTAGTTTCGATGGCAATTGAGGGGCCACTACATTTAGCGGGAATGCTGTAGTGGAATATTCCATTCCCCTGATCTGCTTTCGACGAGCAGCAACGTGAACCTCAACAAATCTCCTGAGTCCGGACGTCCCCCGCGCCGAGCCTTCTCCAGCAAGCCTGGCTCGGATAAGGAAAGGGTGCGAGAGAGCTGGGAGAGCAGGAGAGGGAGTCGGTACATCTGAAAAGACCTCACATCGTATGTCAGGCCTCAAAGAACGAGCAGCAGCAGGCATCGGTCGGCGACAAGCTCGCCGAGCTCTCCTCCCCAAGTCCGACGACGTCGATCCCAAGCATATCAAGGTCCATTGCGTGAAGTCGTCAGTCGTAAACCATAGTGTCTGTGTGTACTTCTCAACGCTTGAAAGTCCGTCATCCGTCTCCACCAGCTTTCAGCGCCGAGGTCGAAGGCTTGCTTCCCCTCGGCTCAGGCTCCCACGATCGCCAGTCCTCCTCGGAAAACGTTGGTAGGGTCGTACCTCTTCTTGAGGGAGGCTAGACGAGGGTATTGAGCTGTAGCAATCGCAGGGAGATCAGCGAGCGCCTTTAAAACGAGGGCAAGACGACTTACAGCCCCAGTAAAGCGCCTTAGCCTCGTCCTTGGTCAAAGTCGGATCCACTGGGGTAGAGAAAGAGCTTCAGCACAGTTTCACGGCTCTCACTCAAGGCCAGCCGACTCACCGTAGTTGGCGTAAGCCCCTTGTGTCCCCGCCCAAGCGCCGAGCATCGGGTTTGTAAGAGCGGCGTACATGCCTTGCACAAAGTTGAGGTTGTCCGAGGGATAAGGGAGACCGTAATTCGGCGAGGAGGCGTACATCTGGCCGCCGAGGAGCATGGCTCGGTGTGCGAAGGACGAGTAGACGAGAGAGCGAGCGTTGATATTGCTGCCGAGGCCACCGTAGATGTCGAATTCGACGAACCTGGTGGGTGAAAAGAATGGAATGAATTAGGTTCATGGAGCGGAAGAGGAGCGAAGGGAATAACAGGCGAGACAAAGAAAGCCGAGCTTCTCACCAATTGGATGAGGTCGCCGTCGTCCAGAGGTAGTTGAAGAAGGCTTCGAGTGCAGCTTGAGTGAGGGGAGTAGCAGAAGGGACCATGAGCGATTTGGCGAAGAAGGTGTCGTGCTGTAGCAAACAAAAGCAGTCAGCCTTCAATCGCCGCCCTCCTCACCCAGCTCGGCTCACATAATCGCTCGCTCCTTGAGACGACAAAGGCTGTCCTCCAGCGACCTCCTTCAGCGAGCCGATCCAGTCGAGAGTCTTGACGCTCGAGGTGTACCCTCCCGGCAGCGAGGAGAGGAGAGGCGCGATGACTTGATCGTACTCTGCCCGAGAACCCTGGAACGAAGCGCCGGCGAGCACGGATTTGCCTTTGAAGATGTTGATCTTGAGTCCGAGGGCGGAAGGAGCTTTCGTCTTGCCAAAGGTCTGGAAGGCGAGGAAGACTTGAGCGGCCGTGGTGGAGGAGAGAGCGCCGGCGGGGTAGCTGTAGGTCGAAACGATGACGGTGGAGGGTCGTTGATAGGTTCTGAAGTGGTAGGTGGTGACGATACCGAAGGAAGGTGCGGAACCACGAAGAGCCTGCAGCGCGAGCGGGTGAGCTGGGAAGTAAGGCCGAGAGGGGAAGCTCGGCGCTCACCCAAAAGAGATCGGCGTCCTCCGAGGCGGTCAAACCTTGCTTGATGGTCCCGTCGGCGAGCACGACGTCGTAGGCGACAATGTTGTCGAGCGTGAGACCCCACCTACGCGAGGAGGGACCATATCCTACAGCGCAACGACCGCATTAGGCCTTCCCGTTTCCCTCCCGCTCGCGCGCCGCGACTCACCTCCGAAGGCAGCATGTCCTCCGATACCAACCCAAGGACACACACCATGGCTCATAGCTCTTCCCTTAGCGTTGAGAGCGAGCGCCGTGTCGCCGAGTCGAGCACCGCCACCGACATGCGCCTGTCCGTCCGAGTCGACGACAATCGAGTGGAGCGAGCTGAGGTCGATCATGAGAGCGCCGTTGGTCGCTCCGAGCCCGTAGGATGCCTGTTGAGACTCTCTGTGAGCTTAACGCCTCACTTCGAAGCGTCAGACCTCACGTAAGAGTGTCCCCCGCCCCTCGCGACGACAGCGATCCCGAGCTCGTTTCCACATTTCACAGCGCTCGAGACGGCCTCGATGGACTTGGGGAAGACGACAGCTGCAGGGAATCTCTGTAGGCGAAGATTGAAGGGTAGAACGGTGCTCGAATAGTCGGAGGAAGACGAGGAGATCGGCGAGAGGCCAGCGGCGGAGAGGCAATCGTCCAAGGCTTGGGAACGCTTCTCAAGGGGCGAAGCTGCACCCAAAGTGAGCAGAAGGGCGAGCATGTAGCTCAACGCGAGCATATTGGTCGAAGCGGCGGCGAGCGACGAAGGGAAACGAGCGAGTCACGAGCAGGCGGGAAAGAGAGGTCGCCCGCTCGTGGCTCGGTCTCAGCCTCCCCACTCCCGTCTTTCTTCGCATGACCGAATTTGCAGCGATGCAGCACAACGGGTTCTCCGAGCAAGATGCACAGATATCGAGTATTCTTTACAGGACTTCACAACTTGGCAGACTCCTTGGAAACTCGCACAACAGCTTTGCCCCACGTCTCCCTTGCGCCGAGAGCACGAAGTCCCTCGGGCACGCTCTCGAGTCCTCTGCAGAGCGGAAGGGGTCAGAGAGAGGCTCAGAGAGACTTAGAGAAAGCACATCGTGCTGCGAAAGACTCACTCGAAGACTTTGTCGTACACGACTCCCTTGATGCGCTTCTCGGCGAAAAGCTTGAGGAGCGCTTCCCAAGTCTCGGGCACCTTCTTGATCTCGTTCTTGCTGTAGGCGCCCCAGTGTACACCTGTGACGGCGACGTTCTTGAGGAGGATCAAGTTGGCGGGGATCTGAGAGGGAGAGAGTCAGCTTTGACACGACAAGAGAGCAGGCGACGGGCTAACCTTCTCGATGTTGCCTCCCGCGAATCCAACGACGATGAGACGTCCGTTCCAAGCGATACACTTGAGCGAAGGAACGATCATGCCAACGGGATCATAGACGCTGTTGGAGGTGAGCGCAGGTCAGCGCCGAGAGCGATCTCGGTCGAGCCCTTCTCAACTCACACGTCGGCTCCGTGACCCTTGGTGATCTCCATGACCTTCTTCTGCCAATCTCCCTTGGCTCCTTCAGCGTAGTTGATGGCGTAGTCGGCTCCATACCTGAGGCAGACGTCCAACTTTGCTTGAGTCGAGCAGGCGGCGATCACTTTGGCGCCCAAAGCCTTGCCGATCTGCAAAGCGGCGAGTCCGACTCCTCCAGCGGCGGCGTGGATGAGAAGGTACTCTCCTGTAGAGCATGAAGAAGAGGGTTAGCGACCGCGGCGTTTAAGGAAGAGGCTGCGAGAGCGAAGCCTCGAAGCCTACGAAAGCCGAAGTTAGCGCGCGAGAGCTTACCTGGTTGGATGTTGGCGCGGTAGACGAGCGCAGCGTAGGAAGTAGGATACGTGACGTAAAGACCAGCAGCCTCTTCCATCTTCATCCCTTCGGGAACGGGGACGAGAGTGTGGAAAGGAACTGAGGAAGCCGAAGGTCAGCGACGGATTCGGCGGAAGGTTCGAGCACTCCTTAAGTGCCGTAGCTCACCCTTGATCTTCTCGGCGTAACTTCCTTGTCCTGCACCAAACACACGAGCTCCAGGGCGAAGCCAGCTTGGTGCACCGGCAGGGATTGGCGACGAGGGAGAGATTGTGCCGCTAAACTCGGCTCCAGCGACGTAAGGGAAAGGGGGCTTGTGCTGGTAGAGTCCTTGAACCTGTATTGCGGGAGTATGAGCTCTCGTGCTCCGAGAAATGCCCCTCGTCGCGGAGAAGGAGCTCCACACCAGCGATGCTGCTGAGGCAACCGCGCGAACTCACCTGGAGCACGTCGAAGTAGTTGAAACCGGCAGTACTGCATGCGAATAGGTCAGCTCAGTTGCACTGCTTCAGCGAGGTCCGTAAAGCACTCACTGCACGTCGACCAGGACCTCTCCTTTGCCCGGCTTGGGATCCGGCACGTCGCTCTTGAGAGTGGCTGGTAGCTCGTTCATACCCGACAGGTTGCGCTCAATGTAGTAACCTTTCATACTGTCGAGTGGTAGAGATTCAGAGATGAGATGTGGTCGCTTCCAAGCCAGCTCCGCGCTCCCCAGCTGGCCTCTCCGCTCCCGGCTGCAAGATCTCGCTCTCGTCAAAGGCTCTCGGGCGGGCTGAGATTGTACCGTAGCCTTTGCTAGACCCTTAAAGAGGCTCTCCTTCATACCGAGCTACATTCGGGCAGCTCGAGATGATTCGGCCCCTTGGCGCCCAACCTCTGCGCCGGCGCCCTTCTCTCGGCTCTCCTTCGTCCGTATCACTCTGCTTCAACTTCTGCTTCATGCTGCAGCTTCCTGACGTAGTACAACTGCTTGCGCATGCTCAGGCTTGCGGCGCGGAGGTCGACCTTTGAGCGCTCGACTGCTGTCCAGGGCCGCGACGGGCAACTCTCGCAGCTCCCTTTGCGTTTGCAAGCCAGCTTGCTCTTTGCTTCTTACACCTCACTCGTTGGACTTTGTCAGTCCAGCACAACCGCCTGCCGCACCTCCCTCGCCGTTTAAAGACCTACAGCAAGCTCTACAGCTCGTAGCGCAGCACTCCCCCTTCCCCTTCAACACAACAGCCCGCGCTCAGGCTTGAGAGCTCGCCAGCCAGCGCCACTCGTCTACAAGATGAAGTCATTCATCGGACTCCTCGCCCTCGCTTCCCTAGGTGAGCCTTCCGCCTTGCTGGCTTCGACCGAGCTATCGCTGATCTTTCTCCCCTCTGCCAGCGTTCGGCTCTCCCTCGCTCGAAGTCGAGTCGACTCCCCTCCGAGTCTCCGCCGATGTAACGGACGACTCTTCCCTTACGGTGCACATCCTCCGCACCGACGACCTACTCTCCCACGACATTCCTCGCCACGAGCGCTTTTCGGTGTTGGAAAGGATCTCTCATGTCGAGCTTCGCGTATCGCTGGACAAGGAGGACGGTCTCTTCGCCATCAACGACGAGAAGATTGATCTCTCTGGCCTCGTAGGCGACGAGCACCACCCTCAGAAGCATGTGCAAGCCATCAAGGCTCAGGTGAGCTTGCCCCCCCTTCGCAGCTCTCGTCGGCGCTGCGCGGTTTGCTGATTCTTTTGACCGCGCGCTTGCAGGCCTTTTCGCTCGCTCACACCAACACTATCGATGGAAAGGTGTACACCACCGAGGAGCTCGCTGCCTTGGTCGCCGAACATCTCCCTGCAGGCATCATTGGGGTGAGTCGAGCTTTCGCCGCCCCGGCGCCTTCGCAAACCGCCGCCCCTTTGCCCTTCCCGCCTACCGTGTCGCAGTCAAACTGACTAGCTTCCTCTCCTCCATGGCTCTCAATACCTTGCTTCGCGCAGACTGAGGTCACTGTCGTCGAGGACAAGCTTGACGAGACTGCTCTTGCTCAGGCCGCCGAGGAGGAGTCGAGCGATGAGGCTCGCGTTTCGATGAAGTCCTACTCGGTCTTTGTTCGCGTGAGTGGTTCATATTTCCCTGATTTCTCATCCCCCTTCGCTGATTCGCCTTCTCACACAGATTACCGAGGTCGACGACGTTTCCATCCCCAACAAGAAGGACATCTCGCACGACTCGACCATCCTCATCCCCGTCCTCCAAGTTTCGCTTACCATCGACGACGAGTCCGGCAAGCCCGTCAAGATGCAAGCCATTTCGGTTCGCCCCATCCACCGTCCTTTCCGCGCCGACCGTCCATCCCGTGGTGGACCGAAAGGCTCTCGCAAGCGCCCTTCGCCCGACCGTCGCCCTCACCACGAGCACGAGGAGGAGTCGGAGCTCGACAGTCGCCCTCAGCGTCACTTCGAGGAGCACGAGTCCATGGAACGCCGCCCCTCCCGCGGCGAGGGTTCGCGTCGCCCTCCTCCTCCCTTCTTCGGCGAGGACGAAGAAGAGTTCCCCAGCTCGCACAGGCATCACCATCAGGATCACGAGCGCATGGACGACTTCGAACACCACTCTGAGCACCATGGACCTCCCCGAGGCCCTCCTCGAGGCCCTCCCCCTCCGTTCCGTGGCCCTCCTCACCATGGCCCTCCCCGAGGCCCCCCCGCCTTCGTTCGCTGGATCGCTCAACGTCTCGGCATTCCTCCTCCTCCCCCTCCTCCTCGCCACCACCGTCACCACCACCACGACGAGGATTCGGAGGAGCGCTTTGGACCCCGAGGCGACCGCCCACACCACCGCCCTCATCACTCGGAGGAGGGACCCGAGGGCGAGCCGTTCGGCGAGGACGAGTCGCCTCGTCACAGGCCTCACCACCACCGCCCTTCGCCCGAGGAGATGGATGAGCACATGCTCGAGATGTTCGAGGGCGACGAGCCGAGGCCTCACCCCTTCCACCACCGCCGACCAGACTTCGACGGACCTCACGGATTCGACGACGACGAGGGACCTCACCCTCACCCTCACTTCCGTCACCACCGCTTCCACCATGGACCTCCTCGCCGTCTCGCACACCGCCTCCGTCATTTCCTTCGCTCGGCCTTCTTCCTCGCCGAGGGAATCGCCATGTCGCCCGTCTTCCTTCTCGTCTCCGGACTCCTCAAGATGGTCATTGGCGCGTTCGTGCTCTTCAAGCTCGCCAAGACTATCAAGAAGAAGGTCATCGCTAGGCGTGAGGGTCGCTTGAGGCTGCAGGAGGATCAGGGAATCGTCGCTGGCGCTTCGTCGAGCTCGGCTCCCGCTGGTGAGAAGGATGTGCTCCCCCGTTACGTCGACGATGAGGTCGCGGTGCAGGAGAAGGTCTGAACGTCGCTGGTCGCTTTTGTTTCCTGTACATGATTTAGTTACCCCTACTATTCGTTTCTCCGTAATATTTGTTAGCAGGCAGCGCCTCCCTTTGATTCCCTACCCCTTCCCCTCCTCATCATCACACTCACTCGGCCTGCCCTTTGTGATCTACTACATATCCTTCTCTCTCGATAGATGTAATCCTCTCTCATTTTTCGTAGCCTTTCGCGACTCGAGAGCCTGAAGGCGCGAAGCACCGGCACGAGACGACCGCTCTCCGCTCTCGGCTCTCTTGAATTGGAGTCGAACAGACGTGAGGATAAGGACATAGCGCACGAAAAAGCGCACATTAATTTCTCGTAAATCGTACAGCATGAACCTCCTCCCCCTGCTCCCCGAAAGCCCACCTCAAGACCCTCTACAGGCCGGCCTTCATCCTCAGCGAGAAGTTGACAATGACGGCCAGAAGCAGGACACCGCAAAGGACGCTGGGACCAAGCCAGTCGTGGTAGTTGACGGCCTCGCGATTCCTGTTGTACGAAAGCGGTCAGCGATGAAGCGGAAGCGGGAAAAGCGAAAGGACAAACCTGATTTTCTTGACACGCCAGACGTAGGTGTATCCGGTGTATAGGAGTGACAGAAGAGCGACGGTGGTGAAGGAGGCAGCAGCGGCGAGGGCGATATCATCTGCGAGAAGCGAGGGAGTTCAGCGCGAGTTCGGCGAGATGGGAACGAGACGAGCGAAACGTACCGTGAGGGTCGGCGTAGGAGAGGATTCCGATTCCGATGGCACTAACGACGACACTGAACTCGACCCACGAGAGAGCTGCGAGGGAGAAGAAGTTAGTCAGGTTCGAGAGGGGTTGGAGAGGCGAAGCGAAACTCCTCACTTGTTCGCTCGTTGGCGTAGAAGACCTTGGGCTCGACACGGACGGGGATGGCGATACGCTTTCCCGGTTGGGCGCGGAAGGACGAGACGTACTCGACGCGACCCGGCCTCAGCGAGATTCCCGAAGGGTTCACGGTATCCTGACCCTCAGCGGCGGCCTCGTTCAATCCACGATCCCGCTCCGTCTCGTACTTGGAATCCAGCAACTTGCTCAAGTTGGCGGGAGTGAGCTTGGGGAAGATCTCCTGCAGCTTGGCGGCCGCCTTGTTGGGAGCACTGGCATCGAGCTTGCCGGCGTTCTGGTCGCGGTAGGCCTTGGCCTCGGCGGCAGCCTGCGCGGGAAGGTCGACCCATCCGGCTTCGTCGTTGGTGATGGCGTGGTGCTGGTTCTCGTCGCCCTCCTCGTCATCCGAGACGGGCTCGGTGTAGCCAGTGAGGTCGGCCGTGTCGCCCGAAGCGGTCTCGGAGGGGGAGTGGGTAGGAGAAGCGGAGTGAGAGTTGACGGGGCGCTGGATCTGAGCCTTGCGGGTAGCGGGCTTGCGGATATCGGTCCTGTGAGAGGATGAGCGTCAGGAGAGCTCAGAGGAGCGAATCGACAGTCACTCACTCCATCTGAGGGAGCCAGAAGGGAACGAGGTCGACGCGGTTGGGAAGAAGGGTGGCGCAGCCTGTCGAACGAGAGCGAGTCAGCTAGGATGTTCGTATGTATCCGAAGAAGGCGACTGACCGTGGATGAACTTGGAGAACTTGGGGACAGCCTCGACGAGATGAGACGAGACGAGCTCGCGAACCCACTCTGGCGGCTCCTGACCCATCTGAGTCTGGAGCTTGACCTCGAGAACACCGTAAGGGAAGAGCTCCTTATCCGAATCCTTGACGTTGGGGAAGGGCCAGTCGATTCCGCAATCAGGTCGGCGCCAGTTGTCTCCAGCGCGAGTCTCGCCGTCCCAGTTATCCTCGCGAACAAGCGAAAGCTGGGTGTCGAACGAAATACGAACGCGAGCGTCACCGGGAAGCTGGAAGGCGGTACGGTTGTAGAAGGTGCGCATGACTGTGGAGTGAGAGCGGTCAGCGCAAGTCTCGTCGCCGAGCAAACGCCGAAGAGTAACGTACCAGGCCTGAGCTTCTTGACCCTAACGGCAGCCTGCACCTCTCTGGCGAGCTTGATCATCGACTCGACCTCCTTGGCCGTCTTCCTTCCCTTCTTGAGCTGGGCCTCGAAAGTCTCGTCCATGGTGTGCTTGCCCGAGAGGAAGTCGTTGAGAAGCTCCTCCTTGATGGGGAAACGAGCCTTGACCGACTTCTCTCCAGTCCAGTCCTCGCGATGAGTCTTGCGCTCGACCTGTGTACAGAGAAGGGTCAGTCTCGGGAGCTAAGCGACGGCCGGAATGAGAGCTCACGAAGATGGTCTTGGCATCCATGCCTCCGTACCAGCGCATACGAATAGCCTCGGCTCCCTCAGTCTTCTCAAGACGACCGAGGTAGAGATCGAGGTTCTCGTTGTCGAAGTAGGAGGACGAGACGGCGGCATCGGCCTGCTCGAAGGGCTTCTCGGGGTCGAAGACTGCAGGAAGAGTTCGGTCAACCCCGTACGAATTCGCAGCGAGGAGAAAGAAGACTCACCAAGGACGGGAAGGTGCTTGAGGATGACGAGCTTGAGCTGAACGTAGTTGTCGGGATGGACCCAGTATTTGGTCGTCTGCCTAACGAAGGCGTTCTGCGATCCTCCAGCACTCGAATCTCCCATGACGGGGTGTCCTCGGGTGCGGACGAGGTTATACAGCCTCGAGAGCTGGACGATGATGGCGTCCTGGAGGGCAAGTGCGGGTCAGCATCGCGTCGACGGGCTGCACGAAGGTAGACCTACGTAGTTCTCCTTGTAGAAGGGGCGCTTGTCGAGGTATTCCCTCATGAACTGTCCGCGAAGAGCAAAGCCGGTGCGCTTGTCCTGCGAGGCGAAAGCCGAGGTCGAGTTAGCGAGCTGTCGAGGTGCAACGAGGCGTTTGGAGGCTCGAAATCTTCAACTTACGTGCTTCTTGACAATCTTGACGAATCCAGTGTAGTTGAGATGAGAGAAGTGGCCTGCAACGAGCGAATCAGCTTGCCGTTTCTCGGCGCTCGTCCGAGCTCGAGCTCACCAAGGTCGTGCACATCGGCGATAACGTTCGCCAAATCTTCCTCCAAATCGACAAAGCGATCCTCAAACTCGTCGTCCGTCTCGTCGTCGCTAGCATCCGTATCGGCAGGGTCTCCTCCCTCCGAAGTGGAAGGAGTGGGAGGAGCAGCAGCATCGGCTTGAGCAATGAGGTCCTTGACATCCGCCTCGTACTCGGTGATCTTGTCGGTCAATTCTTTCATCTGTAGTCGAGCGAAGAGGTGTCAGCTGAAGCAAAGGAGGCGCGTCATGGAGAGAGGGGCGGGGGGAGCGCCGAGAGATGGTAGAGCGGCCGGGTGGTCGCCTACAGCACAGCGATAGACATGCTACATTCCTCTGATTGCTCCTCGGTGCTCCTGCACCCGTATAGATGGCCTTGGAGCTCACCTTGTTTTCTTGGAACTTGACGACCTTGTCGAGCTCGCCCTCGAGGGCTGTAGGACGGGAAACGGTCAGCGGGAAGCTAATCAGCGCTGTAGAGACACGTACCCTTGATGAAGTCAGCCTCATCGACGTCGTCCCACGAATGCTTCGCCTGACGGTCCTTGACGAACCGCTTGAGGCCCGAGTCTGGAGGTTGAAGGAGAGCCAGTCAGCCTCTAAAATCTATCGCTGAAGCAGCAGCAGCAGGAGCTACAAGGCATCTGCAGCCACAGACAAGGAGCGCTGCTCACAATCAATCTGTTGGCGGGAATCACGTTGTTGGAGGTTCAGACGGTTAGCGCTCGCGGTTCCCTGAGCCGAATGTAGCGCGATAAGCTGCTCCTCGGTACTAGGGAAGGTAGACTTGCGTAAGAGCTCTGCCATTCCGTGTCTATCGTGTGGAAAGAGCGAGCGGGTCAGCTTCGATGCTTTCGCTCGGCGCTCGAGCGGCTGGTACTTACAGAGAGCGTCCTTGATGGCAGCTCCGACTGTAGGAGAGTAGAGTCGATTAGTAGCGCTTTGTAGTACAGCAAGAACATGGCGAAAGGCTTACACTTCATCGTGAAGTGGAGCGCAAGCGTAGGGCGGGAAGGAGAAAGAGCGCGATGAGCGACGAGTGGGTGTTGTCCTGCTGCGAAGGGTGAGCTTGCTGGGTAGACCTCTAGTAAGGTGCAGAGGCGACTCGGTTGGAAGAAGGTAGGTTGTTGAAGCTTCGACGACGAAGGGCGAAGGCAAGAAACCCCTACGCCTTCCTCCCTGTCTCTCCTCTTGCTCCCGGCACCCCCGCTTCGCTCGACCAAGAACGTGCGCTTGTCGTCCTGCTGGTCGGTAAAATTGCAGGGGAAGAGGGAGGAGCTGGAGAGTATTTTACTACAACTCTTCAAAGATGAAGATATATACTTTCTTCGCCAGAAATCGGGCCATCGGTCCTCGACAAAAATCATCGCCGAGCCCAGCCAGGAGGCTCTCACTAGGAGCCGGGATCCGGACAAGAGCTTACCAACGAACAAGCGATCTGCGAACCGAGGTATTGTAGATCACCTTGTCCGCGAGGTCGTGCTGATGGCCCCCAAGCCCGAGAAGTTGCTTGCCAAACCATGCTCGAAACGGTCGCCGAATCGTCCATCAAATTGGCTCCAGAAGGCTGATGATAGTTGTAGGGCAGCAGCAGCGAGATCTCGCCGGCATCAGATGCGATAAATCTTTTCCATATTACCCGTCTAAAGTTCCCCTTCTCCCCCTTCCTCGCCGAAAGCTGGCCTCTCCCGCCGCTGAAGGCCTGGGAGATCGCTTCCAGCGCCCCTGCAACCTTCATGAGATCATGAACATCTCACTTTTGACGCTTGTATACTTTGGCTGCGACAAGAGACCGACCAGGCATCAGTAGCTGCTCTACGAAGGGGACAGCGCTCCCAACGGCGACCGAGGACCGAGCCACTCACCCAAGAACGACTGGAAGACCTCGCGCTTGAGACCCTCCTCTCCCTGCTCGGGGATGGACTCGATGAGAGCGTTGATACGCTTGTACGAGTCGGCCTCGTACTGCTCGAACCGAGCTGGCAGCTCAAGCTCGAGGAAGACGGCCTTGACGGCGGCTTCGCACTTGGCGTCCTTTTGTCCGTAGTTCTCCTGTCGATGGGGAGAAAGTGGTGTAGGGTGGCGTTGAGGAGGATGGAGGAGAATGGAGGAGGATGGAGGAGGAAGGCGAAGGCAGGCGAGGGCGATGACAAGGGCGAAGGGGAATTCATGGCGAGGGCGAGAGTGTAAAGCGCGATGAGCAGTAGGGTATGGAGATGTGGTGATAAAGATCGAGGGAAGCACAGTCAGCGCCGCTCAACATCAGCGAATTCAGGCCAAAGCTCACATCAAGCACCTTCCTCTGCTCGGGGGTAGCGATTCCAATAGCCGTGTTGATGAGCCATCCGCACTTGTTGTCCAAGATGTCGGTACCAATCTTTCCAATCTGCTCGGGCTTGCCATAGCAATCGAGGTAGTCGTCCTGAACCTGGAAGTATTCGCCGAGGGGCAGGAGGATGTCGAGCGCCTTCTTGTACGAGGCCTCGTTGGTGACGCCCGACATTTGCATGGCGAGAGCGACGGGGAGGTAGAAGGAGTAAAAGGCGGTCTTGTAGACGACGATGAGGTGGTGCCTACAGCGAAACGGGGTCAGCGATTCTCTCGGCGGACACGCCCGAGACCACGGAAGAGCTACTCACTTGTCGAGGGAGAACTTGCTGAGGTCGACAGAGTCCTCGGGAGCGGTGATGAGGTCGATAAGCTGTCCCATCTCGGTCTGGAAGGTGGTCTGCGAGGTGCGAAAGGGGGGAAGGAGGTCAGCTCTTGAGCTCCGAAGGAGACGGTCTGAGTATCTGAGTATCGCGCACCTCGTGGAAGATCTCGAGAAGGTCGACGTAGTACTTCTCCTGACGGAAGTGCTTCTTGAGAAGGTAGTAGATGGCCGCCTCGAGCATGAACGAGTCGTTGATGGCGATGTTACCGACGTTCTCCTGCAGGTGTGCGTCGACGAGGGTCCCAATGATCAGCAATCTCTTTATATAGCTCTGCAGAGAGTTTCAAAAGGTCGCAACTCACCACCTTGTACCAGCAAGGCTGACCGCGACGGGTGATGGACTGATCCATCATGTCGTCGGCGACGAGGAAGTAGGCCTGGAGCTGTAAGAGCAAGAACACGTCCCAAAACATCAAGATTAGCTTCCTGCCACCCTGCAGCTATCCTTCTACGCTCCTACGGCCAGCAAAGCTACGTACGAGCTCAATGCACCATCCGAGAATCGCCGCGCGCTTGTACTCGTCGTCGGTGAGTTCTGAGCCCTTGAGGATCTGAACGGTATCAACGACAGAGATACCACGGTTGAGCTTGCCTGTAGGAAGCGCGCCAGGCGAGATTAGCGAGCTGAACCGAGTCGAACAAAGCGCGTTTGGGCGTCGAACGAGCTGCTACGAACCTCCGGGGGTGTTATGGTCGAGGCTCTGTAGCAGAGGGGCGTCAGTAGAGCTCGATGGAATGCAATAGAGAGGCGGGCGCACCTGCTTGAACCAAGAAACGGCGTCGGCGGGCATCTTCTCTCCCTCGAGGTAGGCGACGAGCTCGTCCCTCAAAGGTCCCCAAACGCCGAGGAAGCGCTCTCGTGCTGAAGCTGTAATAGACATGATTAAAACGAGCTGATGAAGCAGGCGAAGCGAAAGGAAGGAGAAAGGGAGCCGGGCGCGCCTCCACGACTACTTGGGCGCTTGGGCGAGTTTCGACGCGAGGGCCCCTTGCACCTTGATCTCTGCCAATTCTCTGCTTCAAGTTGCTGCTTCAAAGCTGGGGTGTCTGCTTTAATACAGATCATCAAACCGCTGCTGCTATACCCTGTACTCAACCGAGCTGATCACTGCTGTACAACTCGCTCTCCTTTGACCAAGTCTCCTCGCTGGTTCTTGGGCTCTCCCACTCGCTCGAGACGGCTCCGCTGCCGATGTAGGACACCTAGGATCAACAAGTCACATTCAATGCCCCTCGCCGACTCGTCAGCTCAACGCTCGCCGCACGGCTCCGCTTCGGCGAAGATGGCTCTGCTCTTCTCGGCGCCGAACGACCTCACCCGGATGCAGGTGAGCAAGATGAGCATCTCAAGCTTTCATCAAGCACCTCTCAGCTGACCTCGTACATTTACAGAGCTCTACAGTAGCACTCACCCATCTGAGACCTCAAGATTGGCTTGGCCGTCCTTTCTGGAAGCTCGGAACCTCCTTCCTCTGCTCGCTGCACATCTCTCCCTTCTTCTCCCTTCTCTTAATCAGAGGCATCTCTACCTCACCTCGACATGCTCGGTCCCACTCTCCTGCTTCTTGCCCTCCTCACCCCGCTCACCTCGGCGGGGCTCAGCCCCGAGAATGTCCTGCCAGGCAAGGGTGAGTCCCTCGTGCTGATCTGCCCGCTGGAAAGACGCTCTGACCAGTTTCACCACCAGTACTCAGCTTCCAATACCTCACCCAAGCGCACTGCGATCTTGAATACGGCGCCAGCAACGGCTTTCGAGTAGCTGTTCTCGGCGATTCCTCCTCCTCCTCACGCTTCTGTGGATGCGTCAAAGAGGCTGAGTCAGCTGCTGCGGTTTGTCCGTATGGCAATGGACCAGCGAGCTTGCAGGCATACTGCTTGCAGACTATACAGGGCACGCTGGGAGGACAGCCCGATAGCTTGCCGACGAAGGCCAGTTGTGACCTTTGCTTGCGCTCGGCGGGAAGTCCGGGGGTGAGAAGCATACCGTGAGTACTTGTTGATCAACTGAATGGCTTTGGCTGACGTTCCCGCGACGCTTAGATGTCAAGACTCAAGGCTTTTCGGCAAGGTCATTTCGAGCGGAGCGTGCGCCACGGGGAGGTTGCTCTACCAGAATGCGGAGGGCCAGTGTAGGTGTGAGCTGGTGAGTTTGTCCTTTCTATTTCTCTCCAGTCCCCTGCGCTTTCTTCCAGCGGCTTGGGACCTCGGTCGAGTCTCCACTCACCTTCGTCGTTCGTTCGCGCGAGCTGACTCCTTCCCTCCCTACCCCGTCTTCTTCTTCACAGGCCGGTCAAGCTCCTTCATCCTCCAAGAAGTGTCCCCTTCCCAAGGCGGGAGGCTACGCCACTTGCCGTGATTCGTGAGCCGAGCTCGACCTCGGCGCTGCCTCTTCACTTTCCTTACCCGTGTTTTCCCCCTGCAGTGTCGAATACTTCTACCAGGGCACCTCTAGCGGAACCTGGGTTACTGGGGAGCAGTATCGTGGACCTACCATGAAGTGTGAGATGAGGGTGAGTGATCTTGACGATTGGCGGCAAGGAGGCGAGCGCCGAATTCGAAGCTGATTCATTTGCTCTCAAACAGTGTAATTCCGGCCTACATCTCTCGCCCTCGGAGAAGCCTGTGACCTGCTGTAAAGCAGTGAGCTCTCTCTTCCTCTCCCTGCGCCTCGTCGTCTCGGTCGGCGCTGACTTCTCGGCGATCTCCACTTCGGCAGGGCTACCGTTCAAACAGCGCAGGAGTGTGCGCCAAGTCTACGGATGGAAAGCAGTGATTTTGGGAGAGCTGTGGTGGAGCCTCGTAATCTCGAATCAGCATCACCAGGTAGCTAGGCGAGAGAGAAAGGATCCCGTCGCCGAGCACTTTCGGCGCGCGCTGGAACACGAACGATGGCCGCTAGAGTCTCGTACATGAGCCGAGAGGTAGTCAGAACCATGAGAAAGCGCCCAACGACCCATGTGAGGTCCAAGAAAGAAGCAGAGGCCTACAAAACCCCCTCGGCCCAGCTTCGGCGTTTTCCCCTTTCCCTTCACGCTCGGCCGATATTGACGAGGTACAGACACTGTTGCCGTTCAATTAGAACCGCATGGAAGATCTCTAGCGATCTCCCCTCTTTTCATCGACTGTTTAGAGGACGAACCCTTCGCCCTAAGCGCTCGAAGATGACGGAGAGCTGGCCGCTGGGGTGCTGTAGGAGTGTAGAGGGATACAGAGCCAGAGTCGAAGGTCGAAGCAGGTCCAGTGAAGAGGTACAAGATCAGCCAACAAAGCTGTAGCGAAGCAGGCAAAGCCCAGGCAGCGGAGAGGCCTTCGCCTGCCAGACGATGATGAGCTCGAGCTGCTCTCGACCAAGTCCTCTTTGGCTCCCGCCTTCATCTCGTCGTCGTTTCTCGCTTCGACTTCGGCTCAAAGGACAGCTGTAGCACATCAAAGGCCCACCTCAGTAGCAGCTCTTGATCAGCTACATACCCGTCTCTAAGCTCGCGCCCTCTTCGCCGTCGCGCCCGCGCCTCCTCCCCTCATGGCGCCCAGCAGTCATATCTCGCTAGGAGGTGGTGGTAGGAACACCAACCGCTTCTCAGCTTTGCAATCCCTTGCAGCAGAACAGGTGCGTTGGGCTCACATGCTACAAGCTCACCTCTTTAGACGGAAGCTAGTCTCGCGACCTCGTCTCGGTCGCTTCGGGCCCATCTAGAGAGCTGACGGCCTTGCTTGTTTCACACTACAGGATACCGAGATCGAGGATGAGTTGGCGAGAGGTGAGTTGAGCCTACTTTGCTGCAGCGAGTAACTGGGCGGGATGGCCGTCGCGAGGCTGGCGCAAACAAAGGAGCAGCGAGGGATTCAAAGAAGACGGGAGGGAGCTGCACGAACGGCAGCGGGCAGCTGAGATGGATGTAGAGGGTACTGTTGTACAGCTTTATCCTTGCCAGCAGCTAGGCAGGCGGAGCAGCCGACTGTTTGCTGCTCGCCGGAAGCTGGGGCTTGGAGCGAGGGATGGGTCGCTGAGCGGTTCGGGAAGGGCTACAGCGCTGCGCCAAGGCTGTTACGTGAACATGAACGCTGATCATTGTCTCCTACTCCTCCCCTTTTCAGCCCAGAAGCGCCTGCGAGACCTCAAGGCGCGCATCTCTGCCCAGTCCAAGAAGAACTTCGTCCTCGAGCGCGATGTGCGGTATCTCGACAGTCGTATCGCCCTCCTTATCCAGAACGTGAGCTCTCCTCGTTGCTCGCTGGTATCAGGCAGGGGATTTTGGGGCCAGCGCTGACGGTTCAACCCTTCGGCCTTGACGCACGCAGCGAATGGCGCTGGACGAGCGAGAAGAGGTGCAGGAACACTTGCAAGATGTCGACGAGGGTCAAGATTCCAACTTGGATGATAGGCGGATGCAGGTGAGTAGCTCGCGAACTCTTTCACGCCGGAGCAGCAGCTTCGCGGGGTAATTGAGCTGACGTCGACCTGCGTTTCGTTCACAGCAATACGCCAACCTCTTCTTCCTTCTCCAATCCGAGCCTCGACACATTGCTTCCCTATGTCGCCTCGTCTCCCTCTCCGAAATCGACACGCTCCTCCAAACGGTCATGTTCACCCTCTACGGAAATCAGTACGAATCGCGTGAAGAGCACTTGCTCTTGACCATGTTCCAGGTGCGTTGAAGAGATGCAGACGATACCTCGAGCTCTCCCAGCTGACCCGGTAACCCACAGTCCGTCCTTTCGGCGCAATTCGAGACGGCGACCGAGTTCGGCTCCCTCCTCCGTGCCAACACTCCCGTATCTCGCATGATGACGACCTACACACGACGAGGACCAGGACAAGGTTACCTCAAGAACGTGCTGGCGGAGAGGATCAACAGCTTGGTGGAGCACAAGGATCTCAACCTCGAGATCAACCCTCTCAAGGTGAGTTTCGAGGTCCTTCTTACCCGCCGAGGTCCCACTAACGCTCTCGAATCACACAGGTCTACGAGCAGATGATCAACTCGATCCAAGACGAGACTGGAGAGCTCCCCGAGGACCTTCCCAAGGGAGTTTCGCCCGAGGTCGCCGCCGCCAACCCCGACGTGCAGAACATTATCGCCCCTCGCTTGACTATGCTCATGGAAATCGCCAACAGCTTCCTCCTCACCATCATGGATAGCATCGATAGCGTGCCGTACGGTATTCGCTGGATCTGCAAGCAGATTCGCAGCTTGACCAAGGTGGGTTCTCTCGTCGAGGCGAGGAGCGCCGAGCGGAAGCTGACGTCTTGCTCTGCTACAGCGCAAGTACCCCGAGGCTACGGATTACGCCATCTGCTCCCTCATTGGTGGATTCTTCTTCCTTCGCTTCATCAACCCCGCCATTGTTACCCCTCAGGCCTACATGCTCATCGACAGCTTGCCGGCCAGCGCCAAGCACCCTAGGCGAACGCTCACTCTGGTGCGTCACTAGCCTCGAGTTCTGAAGAGAGTTGAAGAAGCTGACCTCTGTACTCGTCCACAGATCGCCAAGATGCTGCAGAACCTGGCCAACAAGCCTTCGTACGCCAAGGAGGCCTACATGATGAGCCTCAACCCCTTCGTCGACAACAACAAGACCCGCATGAACGTCTTCCTCAACTCGCTGTGCGATGTTGGAGACTTCTACGATACCCTCGAGGTGGGTGCCGAGCCTTTCCACGCGACGAGCGAGAATGGAGCTGATCGAGTTGATCCGCCGAGCAGATGGATCAGTACATGGCTTTGTCGAAGAAGGACCTCCAGATCAGCATCACCATGAACGAGTTGTACAACACTCAGTCGCTCCTCGTGCAGCACCTCGACTCCCTCGTGCGTTTCGATGCTCGTCTCGGCGTTGAGTGAGAGCTAACCTTCGGTTCTCGACTTGAAGGCCCGCAACGACAAGCAGCACCTCCGCATCCTCCTCGACGAGCTTGGACCCGCCCCCGCTCAAGTCCCTCGCAAGGAGAACCGCACGGTCGAGCTGCCGCTCTACAGTCGCTGGGAGATGCCGATCCAAGATATTACCACCGCTCTCATGGCCGAGAACAACGTCACTCAGAACGACATCCTCTACATGGAGACCAAGTCCATCTTTGTCCAACTCATCCGTTCCATCCCCCGTCTCGCCGAACGTCGACCAATCGTCCTCCCTGGAGTCGCCGAACAAGCCGCTACGGCCAAGGATGCGACGTTGGTGCGCAAGGGAATCAAGGTCAAGGAGATGTTGAGGGAGTTGGAGGAACTCCGACTCGTCGATCGCAAGGATGGTTACAAGCTTCTCACCGACGAGGTTACCAACGAGCTCATCCACCTCGGCAATTTGAGGGAGAAGGTCGTGCTCGAGACGAGGTCGCTCGAGGCCGTTTACAAGACGATTGGAGATCATAATGCCTACCTTAGGAGTCAGTTGGAGCAGTACAAGGCTTACCTCCAGAATGTTAGGCAGACGAGCGGTGGAAAGGGTAACGGAGTTGGTGTCGTCAGTGTTGCTGGGAAGGATCAGAAGCCGGCAAAGACGCAGGTGTTGGGTCCTTTCAAGTTCACTCATGCGCAGTTTGAGAAGGACGGCATCATCATGGAGACGAACGTGCCCGAGAACAGGCCAGTTCTTTCCCTCGCGCTCTATTCCTCGTCGGCGTCGAACTGATCCGACTTGGCCTCTCCTTTACAGGCGCGCAAGCATCTTCTTCCTCGTCTCATCCCCGACACCCGGAGCCTTCCTCATCGCCCTGCACTAGTACGTTTCGTCCCGCTCCCTCTTCGACTCACCGCCGAGGCCTTTCGCTGACTTGGCTCTCCTCTTCACCCTTAACAGCAAGGGGCGCGAGAAGGCTATCCTCGAGATGGATCTCAAGATTGATGACTTGCTCGAGAAGGTTCGTTTCACACTCTCCTCTTCCCATCTCCGTGCTCGGGGCACCAGTCGCGAAGGAGGGCTGAAACGCGGAGCTGACCTTCTCATCTCTCTCCTTGCACAGCAAAAGGATGGCGTCGCGCTGCTCGACTTGGAATACGTTAGTCTCAACGTTCCCCGTGTGCTCACTCTTCTCAACAAGCGAGTCCTTCCCTTTTCCCGACGAAGACCGAGCCCGAAGACTGACATCTCGGTCTCGCACAGGACTTTCGTGCGCAAGTGATGATGTGGTCGCGCTGAGCTCCGTCCTTCCCCTCCGCCTGTTTATTGCTTGATCCCTCCCTCCCTCACAATCACCACCATCTAATCACCCTCCCTTCCCTCGATACCCCCCCATTCCCCCCTCGGCGCCGCTTCGAGGCCAAGAGCGAGCTCTCGGTTCGCAGCGGTCGGTCGACCTGCTTTCGTTTTTATCCCCTTTAGCCTGTCTGTAACTTGGTGATGATTCCCTACAGCTTCTCTCAATCG
This sequence comes from Leucosporidium yakuticum, assembly GCA_019775505.1. Lineage (NCBI taxonomy): Eukaryota > Fungi > Basidiomycota > Microbotryomycetes > Leucosporidiales > Leucosporidiaceae > Leucosporidium > Leucosporidium yakuticum. Next base: position 77,026 of record JACWFO010000046.1, read on the forward strand.
TTCTGTGATTGAATGCGAGAGGTTCGAAAATGCCAACGAAAGGGCGGCCTCGCTCGAGCACTTTGCCCTTTTCACACGACCAACTGCTCGCTCCCGCCAGTGCTCGCCAGCAGGGCCTGCGCCTCCTTCCCGGGCTCAACCCATTTTGTCGTCCATCTCCCTTCGACTCGAATCCCTCGTAAGTCCTCGCTGTAGCTCGCCAGACCGAGGAGCACGAGAGCGCTGGACGCAGAGACAGCGAGGCTGACTCCGCGCTGTAGCAGATGTCCGCTTAATCCCTTCCCTTTCGACTTTAACGAGCTTCCCCTTCCGGACAAGCTACCAAGCTACAGCTCGCCTTCCTCCTCTCCCTCCAAACGCCATGCAGGACGGCGGCGCAACTCGAGGAAGCAGTGGGAATGCGAGCAGCGGGGCGACAACGGCACAGGCTAGCAAGGCGACTTCGACTACAGGATTCGGATCGTTTCGCGCGCTCGTGAATCGGGATGGAACTTTACCGAGGGACGACTTGCGCTGGAGCAGCCCGTCGACTACTTCGACGACGACGACGAGCGCCGCGTCCTCGTCGCCTGCTTCGCCGTCGAATGGTACAGCCAGGCTGGTCGAGGTGGTGGGGTTGGATCGAGGAAGGCTCAATTTTGAGGGAGTCATTCTCAACAGCTTGTGCTCGTTGAGAAAGTTGGGCTTGCGGAACGTCAGTGGAGGGACCGTCGTCGTGAGGTTAGGCTCGACTGTTGGAGATCAGCTTCGGTGGCAACTGAGGAACGATAACCTCAACGTCCTACGTGAGCTCTCGCTTTCCTTGCTATCGCTTAGACGAGATGAGCAGAGCTCGTGCTGACGCCCCACCTCTCTTTCGCGCGCCCCGCCGACAGCTCAAGAGCTGCAGCACATCGCTACCAACTCGGTCGCCGCAATCTCTCGACTCGGAGACCTGCCCGAGAGTAATGCCATGTTCGATACCGTCGGGCTCATCTCGGAGGTCACCCTTCAGCCAGGCGAGACCAAGGACATCGTCGCCGCCTTCCGCCCCGACACGACCCATTTCCACCCTTCGACCATCAATTACGATCCTACCGCTCCCAACAAGGTCGATTCCTACAGCGAGCAGGGTCTCTCGTCCATCTCAATCGCCGAGTCGAGCATGTCGTCCTCGGCGGCAGCCGGAATGGACTCGAGGGCCCCGACGGCACACAATCTCGCTACCATCGACGGCTACGTCAACTTGGACGCCTCTCTCCTCGCAACGGACGCCATCGCTACCCCTTCCTCCGCTCCTCCCGCCTCTCCCGCCGCCGAAATCACCCCCAACCCCTTCCTCGCGGTCCAGCAGCTCTCGATCGAGTTCCACGCGACCTGCTGTCGCTCCTTCTTCACCCTCTCGGCCAAGGATAGCGAGTCGTCGTCTACCGACGATGAGGTCTACGTCGACTTTGGCACCTGCCGCGTCGGCGAGCTACAGACGCGCGATTGCGAGATCACCAATCGCTCGGCCGTCGAGCTCTTTTGGAGGATCGATAGCCTCCCCAACTCGTTCCAAGTCGAGGACAGCGAGGGCGTGCTCATCGGCGCAGGAGGATTCGCCAGCGTGGCGCCCTACTCGAGTCGGAGGCTCAAGTTCCACCTCCGCGCTCTCGAGCCGAGCGAACTCGACGTCGAGATGGCGTTCGAGAACATCGCCGACCCGGACAACATCGTGCAAGTTCACTTCCACGGAACGGTCACCTCGGCGCCACTCGACAACACGCTCAAGATCGTCTCGGGCGCTTCGCTCGACTTTGGCGACTGCTGCGCCGGCGAGTGGAATCAGCAGGTCGTCGCCTTCACCAACATCTCGGGTGCTCCGCTCGAGGTGTCGTTCACGGCGGAGAAGGGATACGACGTCACCTTCCGCCTCGAGACGGGCAACGCAGGCGACCCTCAGACGCCTTTCGACCTCGACCGAGCCGCCATCGGAGCCAACGCCGTCGAGTTCCCTCTCACCCCTTCCGCCGCCGAACCTCCTCCTACTCGCGACCCTACCAATCCCTCCCGCACCATCATTCACGAGCTCGCTCGAGGAACCACCACCCAACAGCGCAGCCTTCTCGCCGCCTCTCGCCCCCTTCTCCCTTTCGCCGCGCCTCGCTCGCCCCGTTCGGTCCAGTCGGATCAGACCTTTGGATCCTCAGACGAAATTGTCACCGAATCTCAGGTCAGCTCGGACGCCTCAGCACCTCGCACCTACCACCCCAACACGGTCGCTACTCGCGACTTCCGCTCTCCCCTCGGCGTCAACTCAGCCATCTCTTCCGACGGCTCCGTCATACGACCCTACGACGATCAGCTCAGCATCGAGGGGATTGGCAGCAGCGTCCCTTCCGACCAACAATCCTCCCTCTCTCGACCCGCCGCCTCTTCTTCCATTCGCGCCGAGAACTCGGAGCGAGGTCTCTTCCGCGTACAAGATCACCTCAAGGTCTTCGAGCAACGGCAGTCGGCTACTGTGGACCAACTTTACGCCAAGCCAGGTGTCACCTACCGTATTGCCGTCTCGTTCCGGCCGGCGAGAGCTTCGACGATGGAAGGCGAGGGAGGACGACTCGTCAAAAAGTCGTTCAAATGCCACGTTTCCTGGCGACCATGGGGAACGAGGGGAGCAGCAGCCAGCGTACCCAAGGAGCGCAAGAGCATCGCTTGCAAGGCGAGGGTTTGCTCCTCTTTCATCAGCGTCAACCCTTCGACGATCGATTTTGGAGAGGTGGAGCTCGGGACGAGCGTGCAGGGCACCATCTCCATCACCAACTTGTCGGAGATTACGGCGAGGGTCGACTTGAGGTTCATCTCAAAGGTGAGCTGTCCTGCGTTCGCTCGCTCGTGTCTCGGCGCTAACCCTCGCTTCTCTCGCAGGTCCTGAGCGCCTACCGCGACGAGATCGAGATTGGAGTCGGCAAGACGGTCGATGTCAAGGTCGATATGGTCCCTCGTCGAACCAACCCTTCCTACCAGAAGCAGGTCTCGGTGCACAACCTTCTCAACCCCGACAACTCGCAAGTCTGCCTCATCAAAGCCGCCAACGTCGACACGCGAGGCGTCGCCTTCCACTCGCTCTTCTACCGCCTCCTCACTCCCACGGGAGGCAACTTCCTCGAGTTTGGCAACGTCCCCATCAACTCTTCAGCCCTTCGCGCCATCACCATTCAGAACACCTCCCTCTCGGCGCTCTCCCTCGACCTCTCTACTCTCCATCCCGCCGACTACCAACTCTTCGTCCGCAAAACTGAAACTCCACCCCCTACTACCGCTTCCATCCCATCCACCACCTCCACTCCACCATCCCCCACCGGCGCACCCGCTCCTGCACCCGCTCCCCTCCCGAAAGCCAACGGCGAGCTCAAGGAGCGAGTCCTCGACGCCATCTTCCAGCAGAACGCTCCTGCTCACCCTCGCAACGAGCCTTCAAGACCACCATCGTCTGCGTCGTCTACTACTTCCAAGGCGCCGCATGACTCGCTCGGCACTCAGCTCAAGGAGGGCGACAAGGGCAAGCCAACTCAGGCGTACGGCAACAGTGTCGCGTTCCGTGATCGAGGATTGCTCGCCAACGCCGAGTACCTTGATCTTGCTACTGGTGAGTCTTGCTCTCCTTGCTACCTACAACTCCTCGCTGACCTCTCCATCACACGCAGGTCCTCCCGCCGCTCGCCGAGCATCCCCTCGCGGCAAGCGTACCCTCGGCCTCGACCCAGCCGAGCGAAGCGCTTCTCGCCACCGCCCCTCTAAGCTCAGCTTCCACCCCCGCGCTCCCACCGCCCTCAAGTCGCCCGTCGTTCCTCTGCTCGACGACCCTTTCCGAATTCCCTCAACAACCGCTCCCTCGGCCGCACCTTCCGACGCCGCTTCCAACTCTACCACCGCAAGCAAGGGCGACCTCGTCCCTGCGACTCCCAACAAGCGGAAACCCAAGAGTCGACAAGAGTCGAGCAAGGCTTCCTCGCCAGCCCTCACCGCGAGGCGGAGGACTCGCAACGTCCTCCCTCTCCTCAGCGATCCGAGCAAGCTTTCGCTTGACGAGGCACTCACGGCGCTCGAGCATCATTCGGCTCACCCCGACTCGACCGAACTCAGCAGCTGGGAGCTCGAGGATGCGTACGTTAAGCGCTACGTCGCCTTGAGGAGGGCGCTCAAGAATGCCATCTCGAGCGGAGAGTTGGTCGAGGCGGCGTCGGTGGAGGTCTCGCCTCAGTCGGAGAAGACCATCTACGTGAGTTGCAGGTTTATTCGTCGGCGCTGAGCTTCGCTAACACGCCTCCTTCGCAGATCCTCGTCCATCCCACCAACACTCGCGCCAACGTCCAAGGGACCGCTCGCAAGCAAGACGGCAAGATTTCGATCCACCTTCGTACCTTTGGCGCTCCCATCATCGACGACGACCCCAGCACCTCCCTCACCCCCGCCTCCGACATTCCCGTTCGCGAGGTCGTGCTTCGCTGGACGACCTGCCGGAGCACCATGGATCTCGGCATGGCGCACATCAACTTTGGTCAACTGGAGAAGAGCTCGTCCAAGACCAAGAAGATCGTCATCGCCAATGCCAGCGAGATGCCGCTTCTCTACGCCGTGCGCAAGTCGGGCTCCATCGCCTCGGGCGACATTCGACTCGCCGAAGGACGTCACGGTGTCATTTCGGGCTACGGCAAGCGCGAGGTATCCATCATCTTCGAGCCGCACTTCGCTGGAGCCTTCGAGGAGACGATTCATGTGGACAACGTCGAAGATGAGACCGAGGGACAGACGGTTCGCGTCAAGGCCTTCATCCTTCGTCCTCCTACTTTTTCCGTCTCGACCACTTCGCTCGACTTTGGCGACTGTGCTCTGCACTCCATCTCTAAGCCGCGCAAGATCTCCATCACCAACATCAGCAAGTCGCAGCGCACCTTTTCGGTCGCGCTCGATTCGACCGACTTTTCGTTCGCTCGGGCGGCGCTGGACGTGGTGCTCGACCCTTCGGCTACGACGAGCAAGGTGCGAGGTCCTTTGACCGCAGAAGAGGAGGAAGAGGTTGAGGGCGTGTTGCAGAAGCTCAAGATTAGTCGGCGGAAGGGTCAACCGGAGAAAGAGGAAAAGTACATCTCGAGGCTCAACCTCCTCGGCGTTCCCATTCCCGCCAACGACTCGGCTCCCGCTGCACCACCGCCACCACCGTCAGCGACCGAGGACGTCGCGGTCAAGAATGAGGAAGGCGCGCAGGGAGGAGGAAGTCCGAACGGAGGTCAAGTCATGGTCGTCTCGGAGGCCGCTACTCCCCTCAGTACCGCTCCTCAAACACCAACCTCCTCCTCTCCGACCGATCCACTTTCCGCCGCCGCTTCCTCCTTCCTCGCCTCCACCCCCAGCCCCAGCAACGGCACTTCTCCCGTCCCCCTCGTCGCTGCCACGCCGAGCAAGCCCAAAACCGGCCTCATCGACAAGGCGAAGTCCTCCGTCACCTTCACCCTCGAGCCCAACTCCAGGAGGGAACTCACCATCGTCATCATCCCAAGACCTGTCCTTCCAGCACTCGCGGACGGCAAGCTCTACGAGGACGTATCGGCGCCGATTACCGTTGCGGAGAATGCCGACTCCAAGACGGTCGTGACGCTTACGGCGAGGGTGGCGCTCAATTGTCCACATGCGCTGCCACGGGAGGTGAAGGAGGTAGATGAGGAGGGAGCTTGAGGGGAAAGTCGAGAGCCGAGAGGGCGAGGAGAGCGCCGGCCGTTGATGCACCACCATTCTTTTCTTTTGGCACTAGTGTTGTAGTTGCTGCTGTAGTCTTATATATCGTGATCCCCCATCTCCGATTCCCTGAAGCTGCAGCGGATCTTCCGACTTTGAGAGCAAGCAAGTCGAAACGCGGTCGCGCTTCTTGCGCTTTGACTTCTCACTTGAATCTCGCTGGCCGCCATGGCGCCGTCGCCGAGCACCTCAGCGGCCGACTTACTAGCAGGAAGTCCTCCTCCTCCTGTACCTCGACTCGCCAGCACTTCGCCCGTCCGCCTCAGTCGCGCTTCTCAGTCAGCTTCGCTTCCGCCTTCGACCAGCAAGTTCCGCTACAGCGCACCACCAGAGGACGCCTCTACTACTTCAGTACAACGTCCCAAACCTTCTCCGCCGCGATCTGGGCCCGTCAAAACCTCAACGCTTTTGCCTCGCCCTTCACCGCGCGCGCAAGAGCCACAGCAAGCAGGCGTGAGCTCGTATGGACAGTCAAGCGCTTGGAAGGGCAAGGGAAAGGAGGTTGATTCGTCAGTAGCAGCACCTGCGGTCGCGACGGTCCCTCAGAAGCGCCCCTTCACCTCCACCAAGTCGACGGGACCCCAGCCTGCCGAATCGCTGCTCAGAAGGCTCGGAGGACCATCGGATCAAAAGGCTGGTCTGATGAGGGACAAGGAGGAGGTTCGCCAGATCATCTACGAAGCGTCCAAGAACTCCAAGTACTTCATCGCTCAGCAGGAGAAGGACGCCCAGCTCACTCTCCGAGTCGATGCACTCGTTGCTCGTTTGAACCGTTTGCTTGCCGAACGAGGAGGAAATGTGAAGGCTGAGCAGGCGCGCGTCGACGAGATGATCGCCGAGCTGGAGAAGACGAGGGTCTTGACCGAGACGATCGTCGTAGTCGATGCGGGTGAGTCGGGGTCTTGCTTGCAGGTCTTCTCGAGTTAATCTTGAATCCCTACAGACGCCTTCTATGCGTCATGTCACCAACGCGAGGATCCTTCGCTCGTCGGAACGGCTTTCGCAGTCGGCGGCGGCGTTCTTACGACGGCATCCTACGAGGCGAGGAAGTACGGATGCTCCTCGGCCATGGCGGGATTCGTCGCCAAGAAGCTCTGCCCTCACCTCAAGTTCATCAGCCTCGACTTCAGCCTCTACTCGTCCTGCAGCAAGTCGATCATGGCCATCCTACGCCAGTACGGCGACATCTCGCCCGCTTCTCTCGACGAGGCCTACTGCTCCCTCACCGATTACTGCCGACGCGAGAAGGTCACGCCCGCCGAAGCCGCTGAGCGCATGCGAGCTCAAGTCCTCGCCGAGACGGGTCTCTCGGTTTCCGCCGGCGTCTCTCCCAACGCGATGCTCTCCAAGGTTGCTGCTGTGAGTTTCTATCACTCGCTTTCTCGCCGACCTCGAGCTGTTGCTCGTTTCTCGTGAACCCGACCTGACCTCGCTTCGTCGCCTCGCAGGACAAGAACAAGCCGAACGGCCAGTGTGTCATCGACCCTACTCCTGAGGCCTGCATGGAGTTCGCTGGAGGTCTTCCCATTCGCAACGTCCCTGGTATTGGGTGAGTGGACCCAGGACGAGTTTCCCAGTCCAAGGGAGCTGATTCCCTTCTCGGCGCAGGCGAGTGTCCGAGCGCATCCTTCAAGCTGTTGGAGTCCACACCGTCGCCGACGTCTACCGTTTGCGCGGAGAACTTTTCCTCATCGTACGTCTCTTCACTCATCCCTCGCGAGCCACAGCTGATCGTGCCCCTTGTCGCAGCGCAACGAGGTTGGCCTCTCCTTCCTCCTTCGAGCCTACCTCGGCCTCGGCAGGACTACGATCTCTCACGCCGATCGCAGTCAACGCAAGGGAATCAGCGTTGAGCGTACCTTCCACCCCGAGTCGAACATCGCCAGGTTCTACAAGCGAGTGAGTGGGGTGCTCGTTCCCTCTCGCTTGACCTCGGCGCTCACTTTGACCCTTTCACAGCTCGAGAACATCGCCGAGGCGCTCGCTGGAGATTGTGAGAAGTCTCAGTACTCGGGACGCACCATCACCCTGTAAGTCGATTGAGGCTTCCTTCTCGGCGTCGGCGCGCTTCGTCGCTGACCTCGCTCGGTCTCTGCAGCAAAATCAAGACGCACACCTACCAGTCCATCTCGCGTGCTAAGACCCTCGGATCAGCCATCTACTTCAGCGACGCTCGAACGTTTTACACCGAGGGCAAGAAGCTTCTCGACAAGGAGATGGCCAATCGTCGTCAAATGATCGCTCGTGGACAGATTCCGAAAGGCGGCAAGGACTTTTGCCTGCGCCTTATTGGCTTGAGACTCTCCAACTTGCGCGATGACAAGGCGACGAAAGATACGGGCAAGCTCGATGGGGTGAGTCGTCTGTGCCGTTCCGTCGCCTCGAAGCTCGACCTGACTCGCCTCCCTTCGCAGTGGGCCGGTACCAGGAGCAAGAGCAAGGCGGCGACCAACTCGCAGGGCAAAAGCAAGGTCAAGAAGGAGGAGTCGGCTCCTCCCGACGAGCTCGCGTTCGAGTCTGGCGACCTCGACGAGGAACACAACCGCTCCGACCTCTTCGGCGACGAGGACGATCACCACTCGCTCGGTTTCGACGACGAGGACGACGTCAAGCCTACTCTCGACGGCGACGGCGACGAACTGCAACAGCTCAACAACTTCATTCGCTCCTCGCAAGGCGAGCATCCCTCCTCCGACCAGCTCTGGGCCGCCGTCGGCGACGATGTCGATCTCTCCCGCATGGAAGGATTCGACGAGGACAGCGCCGACGAGGAAGACGACATCAAGCCCATCGACACGACTCACAAGCCCTTCTGGACGGCGGGCGAGAGTCTCAACTCGAAGAAGCAGACGGGAGCGGGTCCGGCGCCGATGAAGGATAGGCTGTCGTTTGAGAGCAAGAGGGTCAAGGAGGAGATGGACGAGGATGCCGACTTTTTCATCGTCGAGGATGAGCCCGTCGTTGGTCCTTTGAAATGCCCGGTTTGCGAGAAGAGCTTCGCGGGGAGTGAGGTCGCGTTGAGCGCTCATGTCGCTTCGCACTTTGATGATGAGGGTGAGTCTGTTCATTTTATGCGCTCGGATAGAGCTAATCTTTTCCTTCTCGTGAAGAACCTGTCAAGAAGAAGGTCAAGGTCGGCTCTTCGTCCTCGGCGAAGAGCGTTAAGAGTGTGAAGCCTAGGTCGCTCAAGGACATGTTTGCGAGGCGTTAGGTGCTTGCTTGCTCCGATTTCTCCGTGTTTTGTTGATATACAGTACCGCAGTAGTCGTTTCGCCAGGCGAGAGTCGGGGGAGCAGCGAGAATGAAAGGAGAGCGCCGAGCACAGCGAAAAGTGGTAGAAGGAAGGAGCGATGCTTCTTGCACACTTTTGCAATCCTCGGTTTTGTGTCAAGCTGAACGGCTCGCTTTCTCGGTCGCGAAGCCAGCGCCGAAACTCTCGGCGATCGTGTTGCGAAGATGGGAAAGGTTTCGCTCTGACTGCACACGAGCAAAGCTGGAACGAAATGATGCGAGCTATATTCCTATTTGTACACACTGCGATGAATGCTCTACATCCCCATCCGAAGTCGCCTCGCGAGTCGGCAAATATCGACCGCTCAAAGCTTGGCCTTGACGCCGGTTAGGAAGCCGTCGAAGAAGGTGTTGAGGGCCTCGAATCCGTCGGCGTTGAGCTGCACTGAGGCAGCAACGTAGCCATCGGGACGAACGACGACGATGGCGCCCTTGGAGACGTCGACGCCGTACTTCTTGTGTAGCGGGGCATTGATGCCGGCCTCGGGTACACGACGGTCGAAGAGGTCGTCCGAAAAGACTTGATCCCTCTCCCTCCTGAAGGTCCAGGGAAGGTCCTCGATCTCCCACTCGGTGTGAGGGGTGGAGAAGCAGGTGAGGAAGGTCTGAAGGATAGCGCCGAGGGTCAGCGATGGCCTCAACAGGATGACAAAACAGGATGACTAAAATTGAGAGCTTACAAAGAAGGGGTTGGAGACGGCGTTGGAGACCTCCTTCTCGATGTGACGGTGCTCCTTCTTGGCGTGTACGATGGAGGAGGAGGCTCCGTCGATGGGGCGGTGGGTGTTGATGAAGGAAGAGGGCGAGGAGAGGAACTCGTCGAAGGCCTTGAGAGCAGGCTGCGACTTCTGGTAGTCACCAGCGAAGACGTGGATGCTGTTGGAGAGGCAAACGGAGGTCAGCGCCGAGCCGAGATGGCGAGAGGGGCGGCTTGCGCGTACCGGAACTGGCCGTTCATCTTAATCTCCTGTTGCAAGTCAACCTGGTTGGCGTCGACAGCGCGGGTGAGGCGACCGGGGAGGAGGCGCCGGCCCTCAATCAGCTTGGTGGCGGCGTTGAAAACACCCTGCTTTGGGTAGTTCTTGACGAGGTCCGAATCGGGAGTAGCGTTGAGGATGTTGGCAGTGTAGATCGCTCCACAGCCGGAGGCGAACTCTGCGTTGGATTTGAACGTCCTGCAGAGAGGGTAGAGGGTCAGCGAGGCTTCCGGTGGACGTCAGCGAGAGATCCGCGCCGAAAGCTCACTCGATGAAGAGCTTGGCGTCGACGGCTCCGAGGTTTTTGGCCTTCTCAGCGTCAGCGGTGAGCTGGTCAGCCTTGGGAGACTTTCCAGAGAAGAGGGCCGAGTAGGACTTGTCGAAGGCGAGGAGAGCCTCGGCGATGCCTCGGCGCTCGGACTCGTAGGTGGGGAGGAGGACGGCGGGGTCGGCCATTCCCTTCTCGACGAGGTTAACCTTCCAAGCGAGACTGTACATGTCGAGCATCGAGATGTTCATACTGTGGGATTGAGAGGTCAGCGGCAGCACAAAGCGCGAAAACGTGCGCCGAGCTCACCCCTGACCGGCCTTGGGCGAGTGAGTGTGGGTAGCATCTCCTCCGAGGTAGATTCCGGGAGCATCCTCGAGATGATAGCGGGAAGCAATGCGCTGGCCGATCTCTACGAGCGTTAAAGTAAGGTCAGCCCTCGATCCACCTCCGAGACAGGCTCGAAAACTCACGGTAGACGGAAAACCAGTCGGTGCGGCCAAACTCGAGCTTGAACGGCGAAAGGATCTTCTGAGCGCGAGTCTTGCAGATCTCCTCGGTGGCGGTAGCGCGGTCAAAGTGCTTCTGAATGCCGTCCTCGGCGGTGTCTTGCTGAAGCTGAACGTAAAGACGGCAGAGACCGGCCTCGCGGGGAATGACCATGATGGATCCAGAATCCTTGGAGTGGATGAGGCACTTGGACATGATGTCGGGGAAGTCGGTCTTGCTATGAACGAGAGAAAGCCGAGAGAGCGTCAGCTTGCTTGCGCCGTTTTCGAGGCTAGTCTAGAGCCCGCGAGAAGTAGAACGTACACCTCAACATCCATCACACCCCAAACGAAGGAAGTAGCATCGCCAAGCATGCGAATCTTGCCCTGCCACTCTCCATCTCCGACCTCTCCTCCACTGATCGCCCTCCTGACGAGACTACGAGCTCCATCGTTTCCGAAGAGGTACTTGGCGCGAACGGTGTACTTCTCCTTGGTCTCGGCGTGTGCGAAGGTGGCCGAGACGGGGTACTTGGCGTTGGTCGAGGGGTCGGAGGAGCAGGTCTCGAAGAGGTAAGGCCTGAAGCATCCACCGTGGGGAGCGGGAGAAAGCTTGTCGGCGGGAAGGTGTGCACGGCGCTGCATAAGAAAGCGAGATTAGCTCCTGAAAGGTCGAGTTCGGCGAAGGCGAAACGGCTCACGTTCTCAATCTCGTCGAGGAAGGCGTTCTCGATGAGACCTTGGTGGAGAAGGAGGGTGTAGTTGTCTACGACGTCGATAAAGTCCGGGCAAGAAGGAGCGCGGGAAGTGCGAGCGAGAGGCTGGGTCTCGGTGGGATCCTGGAAACGCCGAAGAGGGTCAGTTGAAGGTCCTTTAGCGGGCTGTACGAGATCGGCTCACCCAGAACGAAACCTCCTGAACGCGAACTCCTTGCATGATCTGCCTCTCGACGAATCCCTTGCCCTCGGTGGCGCCGTTGATGGTGCCGATGTTGCGAAGGACCTGGGCGAACGAAGGAGCGTCAGTTAGGTGTATCAAAGCAGGCAGGAAGGGAGATGAATACCTCGAGAGTCCTGGGCTGGATACCATCAGCACGTCCAGCAGTAGTAGGCTCGGGGCGCTCGTCCTGGAGGGAAAGGATGCGGGGTCAGCCTTCGCGCGCTTTGCAAACTCCGAGAGAGCTGTAACGCACAATGTGAAGGACGCTGAGTCCGTAGGTGGTCGAACAAAGCGATCCCATCAGTCCAGCGGGTCCAGCACCGACGATAATGACACTGACGGAGGTGAGCTCGGGGTCAGCGAGGGGGGCAAGGGATGTTGTAGCAGAGGCCAACTCACTCGTATTCTTTGAGGGGGACGGGAGTGGCGGGCGACATGGTAGTGAGAGCTTGAAGTGTGTGGAAGGAAGACAAGCGAGGTCAGGCGCATCCTCGACAAGTTGCTCGGGTGGGCGGGAGCGAATCTCGTCGAGGGGCACAACGAAGAGCCGGCCAAGATTTGGGCGAGAAGCTCTTCCCTCGGGCGGCGCAAAAGCTTGCCGAAAGCCTCTCCGAGAGTTGTAGGACATTAAGAATTTGCTAGCGAAGAAACGCCGAACCCCCTATTCTTTTCGCCCTCAGCCTCATGACCTGCCAGCCTTAATAACAGGTCACAAGAGAGCTCGCAACGGCTTACCGCGGATCGATTTCTTGCATTCGAAGCCTCTGGCGGAGCCTGATTACCCAGCAACGGATTCAAGCGGGTGCAAGACCAGCGCCGAGTGTCAAAGAAAGAGCCGGTGGGCGGGTTGTTCCATCGTAAAACCCGTCAAAAGGTTGAAGAGGTGTTTGAGAGCGTGTCGCATGCCAACCCGAAGCGGTTAAAGCTTTCCATCGCCGTCGCCGCCAGATCGACTTGGCTGCTCGGCGATGATTTTCGGACGGGCAGAGCAAGCCGCGAAGGGAAGATAAAGAGCCGGGTGGACGTTCGCTGCACCTTACCAAACATTTACAGCTAGATGTGAGCTTGAAATGGTGCAGATGTGTTGCATCGCAGCCTCAGCCTCGAGGAATAGTTCGCTCTCGTTTCTCTCTCTGAATCTCTCCGAGCGAACGTGATGGGACTGAATCGTCTTTCGGGTTTCATGCGGTACAAGGTATCAAAGCATTGTCGAGAAATAAGGGATAGAAGGAGGGGGAGCTTAAAGGAGAAGGGCGACGGCTCCAGCGAGAGCGGCGAGAGCTCCCGAAGCCTGAAGCATGTTGGCGCCCGAAGCAGGGGCAGAGGTTCCGGAAGGCATCGAGCCCGACGAGACACCGGAGGCGGATCCGGAGGAGTTGGTGGTAGATCCCATCTTGGCCGAGATGGTGTAGTTGTTGGCGCCGAGGATGATCACGGCGGGTCCAGCGACGACCGAGTCGTCGGAGACGGAGGGTCCGGTAGTGAGGGTGACGTCTGAAGAGTGAAGAGGTAGAAGGGAGGAGGGAGGGAGTCGAGGTCAGCCGAAATAGCCGAAATCGAAGCCGAAGCGCCAACTCACAAGTCTGTCCATCGGTGACGTTAGAAGTAGGGATCATGCAAGTGCCATTCGACCACTTGGAGAAGCCTGCACCTAGTCCACTTGCGAAGCCACAGTACAGTGTACCGGAGGAGGAGACGGCGGAGGCGTTCATGGGGGCGATGGAGAGCGACGAGCCGACCTTGGGCATGGTGGTGGTCACGGTGAGGGCGGGCTTGCCAGCAATGGCAGGAGCCGATCCGGTGGGGCAGCTCTTGAAGAAGGGACTGCAGGGAGGAGAAGCGTCAGCGCTAAACGGATCGCCGAACTCGAAGGGCGCCAGCGACGATGCCTGATCGCCACGGGGATATGTAGGAATGTACAAGACTTACGAAGCGAGAGTTACCACGGATGCTGCAGACTGAGGAGTATCCTCAGGAGCAGGGAAAGGAGAGTAGCCGTTCAAATAGCTGATGAAGGCAGCATGGCGAGCCTCGACGGTAAGAATGGATCCGGCGGCGGTAACGTATGCGGAGGTGTTGATCGCGCCAGCCGCTCCGAGGTAAGCGCTCGTTCCGACACCCTCGAGGATTTGAGAAACGGCGAGGAAGGAGGCGACGTCGGTGTAGGGGAAGGTGTACTCGCACGCCTCGACGGGGGTGGCTCCAGCGGCCGAGAGGGCGGAGGTGAGGAAGGAGACGTGTTGAGACTCATCGGCCTGGTAGAGAGTGGGTATTAGCTTGGCTCGAAAGCTAGCACGACCGTCGAGACCCAGAACGTACCGAAACCTGCTGCAGAAGAGGGTAGACGCCCGTGAAGCCGGCCTTGGAGAAGTCATCGGCGGTGAAGTTCTGAAGAGCTTGTCCGTAGAATGCTGCCTAAGGTCATAGAGAAGATCAGCTTCTGCACCTCTTTAGCACCGAGCTCGTCGGCCTCATCAGCTTCCGCTCCGAGCCTGCTCGGCGCCGAGCTCGTCGACTTACCTCCAAATGCTCGAGGGTAAGAGCGAAGTTGAGGATATCAGCGTCGCCGACTGTAAGAAGTAGATAAAACGGTCAGCTACAAGTATCGTAAATCTGTTTGTGTACAGCAGCTCGACAGCTCGGCGCAAGCAGCAGGACGAGAGAAGCTCACCTCCACTGGTAACCGACTGCCTCTTGGCGAGCTTGGAGCGCTTGGAGAGGGAGTCGATGTAGTTGCGCTTCATGAGGTTGATCTCATCGCGAGGAATGGAGACGGCTTGGACGGCGCACGCCGCGAGGGCAACGAGAGCGAGCGAGGAGCGGACCATGATGGTAGCTGCTGGGAGGGTTGGTGGATGGTGAGGAAGGGTGTGAGAGATGAAGGTGAAGATGGAGTGAAGTGAGGTGAAGTGAAGTGTAGGAAGGAGAGAGGGAAAGAGAGAGGATCAGCGGGGGGGGCACCGAAAGGCTGAAGTGGGGCGCCAAAAGGAGCGTCGGGCGAGTTGGATGGATTCAGTTGCATCAGGCCATGCTTGTCATACGAGATTCGACCGCATGACTTGCAAAGCAGCGAACCAGAGCGCCGGGATCCTCTTCGGGCAAGAAACGTACGAGGCTTTCATTTTGGCGAGAGGCGGGGTGCCTCCCTCGTCGTGTGAGAGACGTCGTTCGATCCCTCTTTAGGAGCTTGCAGACGTTCTGGTGCAGCCTGATGGAGCGGCAAGAGCTGCACATCGTCCCATCGTGCGACTGAAGGGCCCAAAGGAACGAGAAAGAGGCGAAAGGCGAAAAGGCGAAGCACCTCGCGGGCGCCGAGCCACGTCCTTCGAGCTCTTCGGCGCAACGTTGAATCAACGTACGAGGGTTTTAATTAGCGCTGGGGATTCGCTTGACCTGTGGCTGGTGAAGGGCAGCCGTCGGTTGATGAAAAGCAGGGCAGCCGTCGGTTGATGAAAAGCAGGCCTCTCATCTCTCCGCTAAACTCGCCGAGCGGCGAGCAGCGCTCGAAGACGACGACGGCCAGCGATGCTCAAAGGGGGACTTCGATTTGAGTGAGAAGAATATCTAACGACTACAGTACGGAAAGTAATGCCAAGGGCCGACTGGACCTGCTTCGTCGTGATCCGCCGTGCTCCAGTAGCCTGCGAAGGGTGCGAGAAGACGAGAAAACGAGGTCAGCTCTCCGTGTCGCGACGAGCCAGCAAGGCGACGAAGAGCAAGAAGCTTGTCGTGTCGCGACGAGCAGCAGCAAGGCGATGAGGAGCGAGACGCCGAGAGAAACCCAGATCGACGGCCGGAAAGCTCGAACAAGACTCACCGATCATGCCCAGCTTGGATCTGGGGAACTGTTGCACTCCCTGCATAAGCCATTGGTCCGCTCCCGCATAGCGAATGATGAACTTCCTGCAAGCGAAAGCATCAGCTACTACTCGACGAAAGGGAGAAGCACCGACTGACCAATGAACGTAGCCCTCCTTGGTCATTCGAGCAGTTCCTCGAATCGAACGACCGCTCGAATGAGCATGAGCGACGTTGGTAAAAGTCCCTCGGAAGTGAAGCGGTTCCCTAGTGCTGATGAAGGGGAGCGAGGGCTCCGACTCCTTCTCGGTCGTTTCCTTGGGCGCCTCGGATGAGCCCTCGGGCGACGAAGTAGGCGGCGTCGAGTCGCTCGTGCGCTCTTCCCTCCTCAAAGTCGACGGTTCAACGTGGTAATCGGCATCGGCAGAGTCGTCGCTGCCCGAATCCTCTTCGTCGTCGGCGTCGAAACCCAACTCGGAGTCGTCGCAGAGTCGAAGTTTGAGGCTCATGCAGTCGCCAATCGCTTCAGATTCATCCTCCAGAGTCGGCTTCCAGGTTTGGGAGCGGTGGAAGCTGTTTGAAAGCGAGGAGTTAGCGAAAGCCGAGCAGCGCTTCGTAGACGACGGGCGAGAGTACTTGTAGTGCTCGAAAGCTCGGTAGTCGAGGAATTGGTAGGTCCCTGTAGGAGAGCACCAGTATCAGCGTCCGTCGCCAAGACGAGCAGCAAAGCCGAAGTTCGGCGAAACTCACCTCTCCACTCGCTGTCCTCGATGCCCGCCCAATCCCTTCCCTCCTTGACTTGTTCACCAGGTCGAGTACTCTCCCAGCCTCGAGGGATGATCCCAGCACCTTCATCGGCCTCCTCGTCATCCTCGGCGTTGACGCCCCATCCCATGCTCTCGGCTTCGGTGAGTCCGGCGCCCATGACGACGGAGAGGGCCTGTTGAGGGAGGGAAGGGAAAGCAGGGGAAGCGAAGAGAGTCAGTATGCTGTACTCTTCATCACAGAGCGCCATCTGTAGCAGTAAGGGCCCGCTCTCGGATCAAGCGCGAACTCACCTCGAGCTTGACCCAATCGACGTCTCCACTGCCGTCCTCCTTGAACGGTCCCCAGCCACATTCGCGCGTGCAATTCTGAGCCTCGTACACGATCTCCCTAGCAGCGGTGCGCAAGTCGTGAGTAGCGAGCGTGAGGGCCGAAGGCGTGGCGAGGGTGTGGAGGTGAGCGGCGAGTTGACGAGCGACAGGGTCGACGGTGGGTGCTGTCGAAGCAGCGGTACGACGAGATCGATTGGGAAGGGGTGCAGGATTCTGTAGGAAGGTGGAGGGGATGTAGCTGTCCAACCAGGCTTGATTGCGCGAGGTGTGGCCGTGTGGAGGGCGTTGTTCGGCCACGGCGACGAGTTGCTGTAGCGTTTCCACCGACAATGAGGAGAGCGAACCACCTTCCTCTACGACTTGGATGAGCTCCTCCCTCGCTGCTACTCGCTGTTGAACCGCCAGGCGAAAGTCGAGCGGTGGGGAAGTCGATGCGGCGGCGACGGCGGGAAGATCGAAGAGGTTGAGGTACAGCTCTCGCCACAGTGCGGGCGACTCGACAAAGAGATGTGCATCCTTGCAAGTTTGGGAGAAGCGAGCGACGTCGATGGCATCCGTACCGAGCAGGATGGCGAGGAGGAGCTGGCGGCGGGCGGTCAGCGCTCTATCGGAGGGGAAGATAATCGTGTAGGAAGAGCTCACCTCGGGTGGTAGGTTGAGCAAAATCGCGCTATCGTTGGTGAGTGTCGCCATGTCTTCCGATTCGTCTTGATGAGCAGCACGTCAAGTGGGAGCGTCGAGGTCGGAGACAAAGAGGCGGACGGGGGGGGGGGGCAAGCGAGCTCGCTTCGCTTCGCTGTGGGATGCCCGTTCTACTCGTGAACAACCAGTATTTCAGACCAAATCTGTATCATCCCTATCAGAAAAACCTCAAACCCAAAAAGTGTACCCTCTAGCAAGAAGTCGCCCGCCCCCTCTTCATCCACTCCGAAGCTCGGCCTAATTCCCATATCCTCCACCATCATTCCTCTCATGCCATCCACCGTAAGGCTGGTATCCTCCGGGTTGACTACTAGGCGGCAGCGGAGCCGGCGCCCATCCAGCATGTCCATTCGATCCTCCCAGCGACGTCGGCGGAGGGGGAATAAATCCCGCCGTTCCTCCTGCGCTGCTTCTCCTCGCTACTGACTCTTCTCCACCACCACCATTTTGCTGCTGTTGGAACTCGTGCGAATGAGGATGAGGCGACCCGAACGGCGAGTTGTGGTGCGAACCGCCGCCGCCGCTGGCTGAACGTTGACCTTCGTAGCGGTGAGGTCCGGGGTTGGTGTTGATTTGAGGGAGGTGGTGGTAGTTGTTGGGGTTGGGAGAAGGGACGGGCGAGTAGTGACCTTGCGTTGGAGGGGCGGTGGTGAAGTAGGGAGAGTAGGGTCGGGGAGGAGGTTGCTGAGGTGCCGCCGAGGTAGGAGGAAGCTCGTAGATCTGAGCGTGGTGGTGGTGCTGAGGGAGAGGAGGGGAAGGGCGTTGGTGATGCTGATGATGCTGTTCCGACGAGGTCGAAGGGATGGGCTCGGAGGGAGGAGCAGCCGAGGCGGCCGCGGCTTGCTTGGCTGCAGCGGTGGCAGCGGCTTTGCCCTTCTTGGGCTTCTTCGGTGGAGCTACACCACCGTTGGCCTCCATTTCGGCAAGCTTGGCCTTGCGAGCGACCGCTCGAGCGTAGCGAAGTCCTGCGAGGAGAAACGAAAGAGTAAGCTTCGGCGGTCCTCGACGAAAGACGACTCGAAAGCAAAATCACTCACCACAAGCGTTACACAAGCTCTTCGTTCCATCTGGTCCCTTCCTCCACTCGGGCGAGTTGGCCGTTCCACAACTCTCGCAAGCCTTAGGTCCGGGCTTATTCTTCGGCTCGCCCTTGGCCTTGCCCGACTTTGGCTCTTTGGGGGAAGCCGAAGCTACCGAGCCGTAGGGAGCTTGCGGTGGAGGAGGTGCTGATGACGGTGGCAGCAGCTCGGGAAGCCTAGGAAGTTGCGACTCGACGGGCGAGGTGGACGAGTTGGCGTTGGCTTGAGCCATGTGCTCGAGGTGAGCCGATGCGCCGTAGGGGGGAGGAGGAGCGAACGAGTGCTGCTGAGAGAGAGGGTGTGGTGGAGGTTGATGATTTTGAGGGGCGAGAGGGTGGGGAGGGTAGGCGAAGGAGGGAGGAGGACCGTGATGCGGCGGTGGGTGCTGTTGCATCGGGTGAGGAGGGTACATGTTGGAGTAGGCTCCGGGATGGTGCTGAGCGTGTGAGGTGTGCTGTAGCGGGTGGAAAGGAGGCTGGTGATGTTGGTAGGTATCCTGCTGGTGCGAGAAGGAGCCGAGGATGGCGGAAGCCGAGGCGACGGTGGGTGAGATGCCTCCTCCATTGGTACGATCGCTATCCGAGAGCTTGGGAGCGTAAAGACGAGGGTTGGTTGCGATCGTCAATGGCTTCTCGTCCTCGCCCTGCGTCCGTGGGCGCTTGGTTGAGTAGCTGTCGTCGCCGAACGAATCGCTGACGCGCTTGTTGCCTGCCGTAGAGTCGAAGGTCGCGGGAACGTCTTCGAGCTTGAACTTGTCGGCCGGCTTCTGCTGCGTCGAGTTGAAGTAGATGCCTCCCGTCTCGAAGCAGGCAAAGGTGACGGCGCCGTACTTGATGACGACCGACTCGACGGTGATGAGAGCGCTATCCTTCATCCTGTGAATTGAACGAGCGATGAAGAGTGAAAGGATGGTCAGCGAGACGACGAGACGAGGGAAAGGACGGCGTTCGAGACTCACACAGGGTGCTTGCTTCGATACCTTCTCGTGCAGCTCGTCGTATCCTCAGCCTCATGCCTCGGCTTTCTGAGGACCTCTCGCGCCAACGCAGCGTACTCCTCCTCATCGTAACCCGAGTTGGGGAAGCTGACAATGGCCCGGCCGGTGTGGTCGAGAATCTGGAAGACGTGAGGAGGAGGACCGCCGGGAGAAGTCGGGTTCGGGTGCGCGGTAGTTGCGCGTTGGAGAGCGTCGAAGAGCTGGGCGCAGCGGTAGGCGTCGAGGTAGGAGCCATCCTCCAGGCGAGGTCCGCACCAGTTTGACCACGAGCTCCGCTTGTTCTCGTCGTTGTCCTGAGCTTCGTCCTTGTCTGTTGGGAGGTAGATCTCGAGTCAGTGTCGATGCTACGGGAGAATCTGAGCTCTCGAGCCGCTCCAACTCACCCTCGGTCGCGTGGAAGAAGGCGAGAACGGCGCCGTTGAGGTTGCCTGCGCCTGGGGATCCAGCCTCTCCTCCGCCGATCCAGCTCGTCGTAATCCTAATTTGAAGGTACTCTTCATCCTCGACGACGAGCCGAGCGTCTGGATCCTCGGGCGGGGAGCGACAGCCGAGCAGCTTGCGAATGTGAGGGAGGCGGGAGTAGCGGCACCTGTTGAACGAGACGGCCGCTGAAGGTCAATAGCAGTCCTATCGAAAGAAGAATAAGTACCACACACCTGGTGATGCTGCCAAACACGCCCGAACCCTCAATTCCACCAGCATCTCCGACCTTGGGCATGAGGTCCTCCCTCAGCGCTTGACGCTCGTCTGGATGGACGTAGTCGAGCAAGTTGCTACCGATGAAGGACTTGCTCTGTTCCTCGAGGTGGGTGTGAAGGATCGGGTCGACAAAGACAAAGTCGAGGGTAGGGGAGAGGATGCACCAGTAGCAGCGAGTTCGACCGAGAGCGACCGTCGGCACTTCGGCGTGTTGCTGCTGGTGCTGATGCTGGTGCTGGTGGTGATAGTTCATGTGGTGGTGCCCTCCATTTCCATGATCTGCACCTGAGCCGTTGAGCAGCGGATGGAGGTTGGGACCGTGAGAGGACGACGCGCCGTTGTAGGCAGGGTGCTGATGGTAGAAGCCGCCGTGCTCCTCGGCCGAAGCTTCGTGAGACGACATTGATAGCCGCGCCGTAATTGTAGGAGGAGTTCTGTAGCATGGTAAGGCCGGCAGGTTAGCTTCTCGCTCTTCCGCGCTGCGTTTTGAAGGAGGAGAGCGGAGCTGTAGCCCTCGTCTACGCCGCTTTGAGCGAGCGAGCAGCAAGCGACAGGGGGATTCACTTGATACCCTACAGCTCAGCTCAAGCGTGAACGGATCCCCTGCCATCTCGCTACACGGCTTCTTGCCCAACCGCGAGCGGGCGCCCTAGCCTCCCTCGCTTCGCCGTCCGTCCTCTACAGCCCATCGAGGTGATCTCCTACAGCTCTGCAGCTCCTGTTCGAATCTGTACTCACCTGCAAGCTAAGCCCGTAAGATCAAACGTCGGCGGCTTCTGCGACGAGGGACCCCGACTCGAGACGCTCGATCAAGCTCTGAAGCTTGAGGCGACAAGCGAGCAAAAGGGCGCTGGCTGCCTGTTTGAGCGCGTTAGGGGGCGAACTTGAGCGAGTACTTGAACTTGTTAAGCGAGCTGTAGGCGATCAGAGGCGAGCACGGGCGAGTTGATGCGGGGGACGTGATCGAGGAAGGGAGAGAAGCTTCGAAGGCGAAGGCTAGCTTGACGGCCGAGTCGAGTCTGAGCGGAAAGCTGGGGGATTGTGTAGGAGTACAGCAAGCTTCGCTCTCGAGTTACTGAGAGGCGCATCGCCCTGGCAGCGACCCTCGGGCCTAACGACCTACAGAATCTGGAACTGGTGTCTCAGCGCCTTCGCCAGGCGAGACTGGTCCATCACGCTAGAGCGAGGCTTTTCTCGGGCGTAGTGAGATGTAGGTACATCCAATCAGGTTGCATCGCGGCTTCCTGAGTGGCCGTAGCCGTCTCATTCCCCTTCTCCCCTCGGCGAGAAGACGGCCCTCGGCGCCCCCTCTCAATCCCACTCCAACCCTCCCAACAGCAGTTGCTCGAACTGATCATCCTCTCCATCCTGTCCCGGTAGACCCTGCATAAGTTGCTCGTCCTGCTCGGGCACATCCCAGTCGTATGTTGAAGGCCGCCGCTCGCAGACGAAGATGAAGAGCTCGTCCTCGTCTCCGGTGCCAAATCGAGCCCATTCTAGTGGTGATGGCGCTGAAGTTGGTGAAGATGCGGCGGAAAATGTAGTTAATGGTGATGGATGTGGTGGAGATGCGGAGAGAACAGCTTCAAACGTGAACCAGCGACCTGCGAAGGAGAAGCCGAGGTCAGCTTTCAGTGCCCTGCGAACGCTACAGCAACGCCGACTCACCAAAGGCAGACCAGAAGGGTTGCTCTCGCACCAAACTGCGAATCTGCAGATCGTCATCGAGGTCAGCTCTCCGGCTTCGACCTCCAGCCCGCCGAGCATCTCGGCTCCTCACCTTGTAGCTAAACAGCACCTTAGTCGGTTCCTTCCCCTCCCTCCTCCCCGTCAATCCGATCAAAGTCCTCAACAATGGCGGATAAAGGAACGGAAAGTACACCAAATCACTAGCGAGGACCACATCGGCGACTCTCCCCTCCCCTCCCTCCTCGGCGCTCCCTACAATCCTTCTCAACGCATCATCATCGCCCCAAGGCAATGGCCTCACGAGCAGCTCAGCTTTCTCTGGCTGGCCTTTGGCTTTCCATCGTCCTTGAGCGGCGGAGAGGTTGGAGGAAAGGAGTGGACAGACTTCGGTGAGGTCGGTGAGGATTAGAGAGTCGGTTGAAGAGAGATGGGGACCGAGGGCGAGGGAGAGGAAGCCTGTTCCTGAACCAATTTCGATGATGGTGCGTTTTGGTGTAGGGGAGGAGGATGGGGTTGATTCGGCGGAGGAGGAAAGGGGGAGAGCGGCGGCGAAGAGAGGGCAGGGTGGGTCGAAGAGGAGTGTTGAAGTTGCGGGAGAGGGTGGGGGTGGTGTGAGGTACATTTTCATGAGATAGGCAGCTTCCCATGTCCTGCAGCGAACCAAGAACGAGGTCAGCTCGCGGTCGTGAGCGTCTGGACGCTCGAGCAATTACCTGCCAGCAATGCCATATCCACCGATATCCTGCGCTGCATCATCTTCATCGTCCTCCTCTTCTGCAGGTTGGACCTCCCCAGGCGCCGCTCCTTCAGCCTCAGCCCGTCGAACAGCAGCGAGCTTGATGACCTTGCGCGTCGAGGCGACGATGGAGAGGTCGGCAGGGAAGTTGGGGTCGCCCATGGCCATTTTGGGGTCCATTTTACTAGACGTGAGCTGCGAGAAGACTCAGTTAGCGATGTAGGCGACCGCGAGAAGAGCTGAGAGGCCGCTCACTTTGTGGAGGAGCAGAGAACAGCGAAACCGAGGTTTCAAGGTGCAGGAGAGCAAGATCGCTCAGTCAGACTCTTGGTTCGTCTCTTGTGCACCTGCTTGACCGCCTAGTCGCGGGTGATGGAAAGCGAGAGAAGACGACGGAGGGAGAGGAGGGAAAGGGCAGGAGAGCGAAGGTCGAGTGACCGCAAAGGGTGAGTTGGGAGGGTTGAGCCTTCCTTGACACCTCACTATTAATCTCAGCTCCCGCTGGCCAGCCCTTCAAGCTCTTTCAGACAGATCTTGAGGATTTCGGCGTTCGCACCTCTCCTTCGTCTCCAAGCTCTCCAAACGTCGAATGACTATGTGCGAGGGTTCCAAACGTATATTGAGGTACAAGAACGAACTACTAAAGACTGACTGCAAACTGCTTATCCCTCTCCTACTGTCGGTCCATCGCCAACGCTGCCTCCTCACGAGAACATCTTGCGAATGGCCTCCGCTTGCGCTGGGGTGACTCGGTCGGGGAAGACTACGTTGACCTTGACGTGAAGGTCTCCCTTCTTCTTGGCGGCTCCTTTGCGGCTGATGGGCATGCCCTGTGAGATGAGAAAAGGTCAGCGAGAGCTTCTCGGCGATCGAGACGAGCGCGACGAAACGAGAGCCACTCACCTCTCCGACAATCTTGATCGTCTGTCCAGGCTTGAGAGGCGCTCCTCCCAGCCTAGTGCTCGGGTAGGGCAAGTCGTACTTGAGGTTCCTTCCATCGAGGGTGGTAAGAGTGCGAGTGAAGGTCGCTGGAGGAGTCGGTCCCGAAAGAGCGTCGACGAGAGGAACCTTGACCTCGAGGATCAAATCGTCGCCGTCGCGCTTGAAGAGATCGTGTGGCTTCTCCTCGATGACGAAGACCATGTCCTGCGAACCGCCGGCCGTCTCGTGTCCTGCGCCGTTGAAGCGGATTTTGGTACCGGCCTTCCAGCCCGGTTTGATGACGACTGTGGGTGCGAGAGGTGAGTAAAGCGCGCGAATGCGAAAGTCATGCCGAACTCCAAACACTCACTCTCGAGGGTGTTGGCCTCCTCGCCGCCAGCTCGGCGCTTCTTGGTCACTCGGAGCTTCTTGGTCGTGCCCTTGTAGAGATCCTCGAGCGAGACGGGGAGTTGCTTGACGATCTCGGGAGGCTTGGGGTGGCCGTGACCGTCGTCCGAGTCGGTGTCCATGGGCCCAAATCCTCCCGGAGGTCCCCCTCCCATCGAGCTGTAGGGCCCACCTCCTCCCATTCCACCTCCCATCCCCGAGAATGGGCTTCCTCCACCCATTCCTCCCATTCCACCCATTCCACCCCCACCCATCCCGGCGAACAGAGACTCGAAGATGCTGTTGGGGTCCGAAGGAGAGAATCCTCCACCTCGTCCTCCTCCTGGGAACCCAGACGACGAGAATGAGAAGCCTCCAGGCGCTCCGCCGAATCCAGACGACGCTCCTCCGAATCCGGATCCTGGTGGTGGTGCTCCTGCGCCCCCCTTGAGCCCTGCCTCCCCATAATCATCGTAAATGGCGCGCTTATTCGAGTCCTACGAGAGCGGATTCGGTGAAGCGAAAAGGATTGAGAGGATCGGAGGAAGCGGAGGGGAGCGACAGAACGGGAAAGGACGGCGATTGCAGTGGTAGTGTGCGGTTGTGTTGTAGGTGATGATGGGAGTTGAGGGTGAGATGAAGAGGCTGGTCAGCGAAACCGAACGAGCGCGACCCCCACAACGACGCCTTCTCGACGATTCTTTCGAGTTGACGACTTACAGAGAGCACCTCGTACGCTTCCGACACCTCCTTGAACTTCTTTGCTGCTTCCTCGGATCCTCCATTCCTGTCGGGGTGGTGTTTGAGAGCAGCCTGCGAGAGAGGGTCTGTCAGCGTCATAGCTCCCGCTGTAGCCTCCCCAGCTTCCATCGTTCTGCAGCGAGAGCTCACCTTCTTGTAAGCACTTTTCAGCTGAGCATCGGTAGCGTCCTTTGAGACTCCCAGTAGCTTGTAGTAGTCCTGCGGCATCTTGTGGAGCGTCTGGAAAGCGGGGGAAGGAGGGTGAGTTGGGTGGTAATGGGGTACAGCAGAGCAGGATACTCACTTGTGGGTGATGTGCGAAAGGTGAGAGGAAGAAGCGAAGTTGAAAGCGAAGGCAGCGAACGGTAAGAGAGCAACCTCGGTTTCGCCCAAGTCGGCCGCGTTCCCTTGGATTCCACGATGATGCGAGTCGGCTCCAGCACCTTCCAGATCCTACGAGTACCAT
This sequence comes from Leucosporidium yakuticum, assembly GCA_019775505.1. Taxonomy (NCBI): domain Eukaryota; kingdom Fungi; phylum Basidiomycota; class Microbotryomycetes; order Leucosporidiales; family Leucosporidiaceae; genus Leucosporidium; species Leucosporidium yakuticum. The sequence continues at coordinate 102,058 of JACWFO010000046.1, forward strand.
CTTTACATCTCACTTTCGTTGGCCGTTCGTCTCTTTCACTTTGTTAGTAGACACTCCCCCAACTCCCCCTTTCCCCCTCCCTTTTTCGCCTTCGCCGAGCTGACGTAGCGATTTCACTACACTGCAACTTGAGCACCTCTCGGTCAAGTTGAGCAGCTTCTTATCACAGCTGCAATCCATCAGCGAATCCTCGATCCGCTACACCATCTTGCTGCTCTTCCAGCTCTCCCCGAAGCTGAGCGCCGCCGATTCAGAAGCCGAGAAGCGGGGCTTCCCGCCATCCAGCAGAGCAGTCACTGCCGCCGTCTGAACAAGCTTCACGTTACTTCAAACTCATACTTCTAAGGCATCGGAGGTGCAGAGAAGCTCCCCCGAGTGAGCGTAGAGGACCCAGCAGCTGTCGCCGAGTCGGCGACTCGGAGGCCTATCATTCGAGACCAGTGATCGTTAATCTTTCTTTCGCTGCCTCTCAGGTTGAATTAAAGTGTTATAATCTTGCCTAGCTTCCAACTCCTTCTCAATCGTAACTCAGAACCGTATCAATTGAACTCCGAACGAAAGCTCGGCGCTTGGCTCCCTCCCTTGTCCACGCTCATTTCTTCACGCAGTGGGGGCTGGAGAGTGCAAAGGGTCAACAACGGCGTTTCTCCCCCCCCCCTTCATTCTTGCTGCAACTGACTAGGCGTCGCACTGAACGCAGCGCGCGGAGAGTTTATATCCTCCTTTCCCTCCGTTGAGGTTGGGATCCCAGACCTTGACTGTATAGTACCTACACTCGTCGACCGTAGCGAGAGAATGCTTCAATATGAGCTGCATATCTAGAGACAGAGAGCATCTTGTGAGGAGAGCGAGCGAGCGAGCGAAGAGCAAGGAGAAGGAGCGCCGAACTTCGGACTTGGCCTTGGCTGGTTGGTTTGAGTGAAGAGGGAGAAGAGAAGAAGAGCCAGCTCAACTCCACCTCAACTAGTGGTGCAGGGAGATCTGTACGTCTACAGACTTCGCCATCATGCTGCTCCGCGGACCCGGGCGCCGGCGGCCTGTTTCGCAGCTTCTCCTCCTGCCACGACTTGCTTAACAGCTCTCGAGGCCAGCAGCCACCTCAAACACGAGTGTGTACTCTTCACTCACGCTCGAGACCTTCGCTAACCTTTCGCACTCCCAGTGCGAGAGCTCATCACCACAGACATGACCTACGAATTCGCGGACAAAACGATGAGCGGCAGCCCCACCTACGTCTGCACCAACATCACCTGGAAGGAGAACGGGATGATCCACTTTGTCTCGCAACCCGAACGCACCTACAAGCTCGACAAGCTCATCCCTCAGCACTCGGTTCCCATCGAAGCCTTCCTTCCTCTCCTTCCCGCCGACATCACGCCTCTCGTCGAACCTCTCCCCGACAACTACTTCATCAAACGGGTCGCCTACAAAGCCTTTCCTCTCTCGGTCGAAAACGCCGCTCGTCTCGCCTCTCAGACGCTCAACGAGGTCCTCCTTTGGGAGACCGAGCTTCGCCAGCACCCTCATCCCAACATTATGAAGTACCACGGCGTTGTCAGCGACGGAGGGCGTATCACTGGCATCATTTTTGAGCGCTACGAGAAGACTATTGCCGACGCGAGGCTCGAGGTCGATTGCGAGAGGGTTTTGGAGGAAGTCCGAAGCGCCGTTGACCATCTTCATTCGCTCTCCCTCATTCATGTAGGTTTCCTTTCTCTTTGTTGTACCAATTTGAGCGAGAACTAACTCTCACCCCCCCTCCAACAGTGCGATATCAACCACCACAACGTTATGATCGACTCGACCGGCTCGGCGATCCTCATCGACTTCGATTCCGTGAGCAAGGAAGGAGGAGTGCGCGGTGGAGGGACGGTAGGATACAGTAAGGACTGGGACGACGGCGTCGCTTCCAAAGAACTCGATTTTTACGCCCTTGAACGCCTCGAAGTCTACATTCGTACCGGCTCGTTCGGAGTCTACCAATCAGAGCAGGAGATTGAGGAGGCCGTTGCTGGTGAGTTTGATCTCTCGGTTCTAGGAGTCGTTCTAGCTGACGCGTCTCTCCATCTCATAGCGATCGAGTTGGCGAAGCAAGCTGATGAAGCCGCCGCCGAGCAGGATTCGGCGCCGAGTGCTGCCTGAGACGAGAAGAAGGATCGCAGATGCAGCGATGTAGATAGAATCTTGGGTCTTTAGAGTGCAAAAACTCTTTCGTGTACCGAATTCGATGCTAGCGACCAACCTGCGAAACGACCTTCGCCCCCTTCAAATCGGCTAAGTCCTCGAGAGCTCGAGAGACGGCGACTCTTAATCTCACTCTTCTCACCTCGACTATGGAGCCGTCACAGATTACAATTCTCAAGAAGCGACCAGCTACTCAAGGGCCTCAGGCCAACACCTTCTGGCGTAAGACGGCACGAGGCAAGGTGCAGAAAGGTCAGTCAGCGCTCTCTCCAACTCGCTCGTTCCCCAGCTCACGTTTCGCCCGTTGCAGTGGTACGAGAGCATTACCTTCGACCTGCATCCGACTTTCCTGCTATTCCCTCCCATGTACCTCAATGGATCGTCGTCGATACCAACGTCGTTCTGCATCAAATCGACTTGCTCTCCTCGCCTTCGTTTCCTGCACCTCTCTTAATCGCCCAGACGGTGCTCGACGAAGTTCGCCATCGTTCGCTACCTCTCTACAACCGACTCAAGGCTCTCGTGGACGAGGAGTTCGCCGGCGAGCGCGAGATGCTCGGCAAGCGGGGATGGATCGTTTGGAACGAGGCGATTGAGGAGACTTTCCTCGTCAGGGATCAAGGCGAGAGCCCCAACGATAGGAATGATCGAGGTGAGCTCTGCCTTCTTCATCCCTAGTCTCAACCTCGCTGACCCTTTGCGGCTTTTCGCATCTCAGCCATCCGTCATCTCGCTTCCTACTACGGCTCGGTGCTCGCTAGCAACCCGGCCAAGCGTCAAAAGACTGGAACTTCTACCTCCCGCTCCGACGACCAACCCTCTGTCCTCCTTCTCACCGACGACGCCGACAACAAGCGCAAGGCTGTCGCTGGAGGCATCTCCGCCCTCTCGGTGCGCGAGTACGTCGAGAGCCAACCCACCGAGGTTTCGAGCGCTTTGATGGATTTGTTGGCCGCCGTGGGAACTGGTCCCGAGAAGAAGAGGGGCGCTGCTTTGTATGCCGAGGTGAGCCTTTCGCCGGCCGAATCTCGTGCGGGGCTCGAGCTGACCCTCCTCGCACTGCAGTACCTCCTTCCTTCGGTTCTGCAAGCTGGCGTGAAGGCAGGAAAGCTCTTCCAAGGTCACTTTAATCCCAACCCCTACAACTACAAGGAGGTGAGAGCTGGCCTACTTCGGCGATCGCGAGACCCCTTCGCTGACTCTCCCCTCACAGGCTACCGTCGCTTGTCATGAGCGTGACAAGCCCATCTTGCTCGTCGGACTCGAGAGCATGAACCGCTCGGTCGCTGGAGATGTTGTCGTCGTCGAGCTTCTACCCGAAAGCGAGTGGAAGGGCGCCGCCGACGATGTGGTCGATTCGGACAGTGAGTCGAGGTCGCTCCCCCTTGAATCAACTCCGACTAACGACCTTCCTCTACAGCCGCCGCCAAGAACGACGATCCCGACGCCGATCCTACCACCGACGATGAAGAGGCTCCCGCTCCCGCCGCTGCTTCCAAAGACGTGCAGCCAACAGGAAAGGTCGTTGGCATCATCAAGAGGAACTGGCGTACCTACGTCTGCCACCTCGACCGCTCCTCCCTCCCTCCCGCCGCCCTCACATCCACCACCTCGACCTCCATCTTCGCCTCCCCCGTCTCTCGCTCCATCCCTCGCATCCGCATCCTCACTCGCCAAGCCGCTCTCCTCTCCTCCCAAAAGTTCCTCGTCTCGATTGACCGTTGGCCGGTTACGAGCAAGTACCCCGAGGGCCACTTTGTGAGGGTTCTCGGCGAGGTTGGAAGCAAGGAGGGAGAGCTCGAGAGTCTCCTCGAAGAGTGGGAGGTGCCCTACCGCGCTTTCTCGGCGGCTATTCTCGATTGCTTGCCTGCCGAGGGTGACAAGTGGGTCGTTCCCGATAAGAACGACGACCCGAAGAACGTTTGGGCCGGCAGGGAGGATTTGAGGGGCGAGATCATTTGCAGTATTGATCCACCAGGTATGACGTTTCTTGTATCCGATTTCTTAGCTTATTTACTGACCCTTCTCTCGCTCACAGGCTGCCAGGATATCGACGACGCGCTGCACGCGAAGCGACTACCGAACGGCAACATCGAGGCGGGAGTTCGTGCGTCGCTTTCGCTCTCAATTAGCCCAGCGCACAGATCGTCAACATTAATTCTCTCCTACAGACATCGCCGACGTCTCGCATTTCGTGCATCCCGACAACCCCATGGACGCCGAGGCTGCTTCGCGTGGAACGACCGTCTACCTCGTCGACAAGCGTATTGACATGCTGCCTCATCTTCTTGGAACCAACCTCTGCTCTCTGCGGCCTTTCGTCGAGCGACTCGCTTTCTCCGTTCTCTGGGTACGTCGGCATTTGCTTCATTTCCTCTCGCTCCGAGCTGACTTCCTTCTCGTTTGCAGGAACTTACCGAGGAGGGAGACATCGTCAACGTTCGGTTCACCAAGTCGGTCATCGCGTCGAAGGAGGCCTTCACCTACGAGGCTGCTCAGATTCGCAAGGACGACAAGTGAGTTCTCGTCGCCTCGCCTCCGCTCGCTCGTCTACTGACTCGCCTTCTTTCGCACAGGTCGTTGAAGGATCCTCTCACCGACGGTATCCGACTCCTCAACTCGATCGCCATCAAGCTGAAGGCCAAGCGTATGGCCGCTGGAGCCCTCAACCTCGCTTCCCCCGAGGTCAAGATTCACATGGAGAGCAACGAGTCGTCCGATCCCGTCGATGTCGAGCAGAAGGCGCTGTTCGAAACCAACAGTCTCGTCGAAGAGTTCATGCTTCTCGCCAACATTAGCGTGGCGCAGAGGATCTACGAGCAGTTCCCTCAGACCGCCGTGCTTCGGTGAGTTCTTGCTGAAGCTGGAATTGACGCTGAGTTTCGCTGACCTCTCGTATTCCACAGTCGCCACGCACCACCACCGAAGACCAACTTCGAGGTTCTCCAGGACGTCCTCGCCAAGCGACGAGGACTGAGCCTCGACGTCTCGACCTCCGGCGCGCTCGCCTCCTCCCTCGACGACTGCATCGTGAGTTGCGCCTCGGCGTCTCTCCAAGCTCTGATAGCTGATCGTCTTTTCCTTTCCAGGATCCCAACCTCCCCGCCTTCAACACCCTCGTCCGTATCATGGCCACCCGCTGCATGCTCTCCGCCGAGTACTCCTGCTCGGGCGCCATCGCCCGCGACGCTTTCGGTCACTACGGACTCGCTTCTCCCATCTACACCCATTTCACCTCCCCCATCCGTCGTTACGCCGACGTCCTCGTCCATCGTCAACTCGCCGCCGCCGTCTCGGGCACCCCTCTGCACGCCGGGCTGCAGACCAAGAGCTTCGTGGAGAAGACTTTGGAGGTCGTCAACAAGAGGCATCGTAGTGCGCAGCAGGCCGCGAGGGCTAGTATCGAGTTCTACGTCGCCCTCGCCATTCAACGGAGGGAGGAGCTCAGCTTGCAAGCTGGTGGAGGAAAGGTTCGCGCCGAGGCGTTCGTCATTCGGGCGTTCAGGAATGGTCTTGCCGTCTTCGTTTCGCAGTGAGTCTTTAGGCTAGCATCAGCCCGCGCGACTCTCCCGTTGACCCCTTCGCTTTCGCAGATTCGGACTCGAAGGCCTCGTCACCTTCAAGCGCGAGAACGAGTACGATGCCGAGACCTACGAGATCGCAGTTCCTTCAGATCCTACCGACGCCAGCAGCCCATCCGTTCGCATCGGTGTCTTCGACAAGGTCCTCGTCGAGATCTCGGTTGAAAAGGTAAGCGTTCGCCTCGTCCGCTCGCCTCGGCTTTTCGCTGACCCGTCTCGCGTTCGCAGGACAAGAACACTCAACGAGGAAGGGTCATCATGACTCTCATCGAGCCCGTCAACTCGACCAACGCTTAGACATGCCAGGGTCTCGTCGAAGCTCTGGATGCAACTCCTTCACTTCATTCGCATCATTGCTCGGAGAGGGCGACCTGCGAAGCCGAAGCCAGGACCAAGATTCCCTTCTTCGCTGCTGCCAGGCTCTCGAACTCGTCGATAACAGATCAAAGCGGTACTGATATCACGACAAAGAGCAAAACCGAAGCAAGCAAGCAAGCACTCCCTCCCTCGCCCTCCTCACTCCTCCTGATCGCTTCCCTCCTCGCTCTCTTCCTCATCGATCGCACCATCCGACTCGTCCTCGATCTTGACGACGACTCCCTTCTTGACCGAACGCTTCTTCGACGGCGCCTCGTCGTTGTCCGAATTGTCGCTGCCGTTCGAGTCCTCCTCCGAGTCGTCGTCCGAATCGCGCTGCTTCCTCTTGAACGCCTTTCCGAGACGCGTCTTGGGCTTGACGTCTTCTCCATCGTCGCTCATCTCACTCGCATCGTTCGAGTCTTCGTCGTCCGAGTCGGCAGCGCACGTAGGGAGGAAGGGAGCTCTCGGCGTGTGCTTGAAGACGAGGTCGGGGAAGGGCTTCTTCCAGTTGGAGCGGTAGCGGCGAAGGACCTCGCTCATCTAGGGATGCATAAAACAGATTAGCGACGTTCCCTACTTTCGAGAGCTCTTGGTGCACTCACTAAGCTTGTAGGGCTGTGCTTGCGCTGAGCCCGAAACTTGAGAGGGTTGGCGGGCCAGGATAGGGTCGATCCGAGCGCCTCGACATCGCCCATCGTCGCAGCGTCTTCGTCGAGGTTTCCTGCCGCGAGAATGGCTCGAAGAACGCAAACATGGCGACGGTCGAGGTCTTCCGTCAAGTCGAGCTCGTGCTGACCGTACCCTCCCCACTGCGGGGCGAGAAAGCCCGGCCTGTTAAACTCAAGGCAGTCGGGGTAGGTCTTGGTTCCCTCGCCCGAGGAAGAGTAAAAGTGCGAGGTGAGCTTGGAGAAGAAGGCGTTGCCGAACTCGTCCTCGGGGTAGTCGGCGGGGTCGGAAGAGAGCGAGGAGAGGGGGACGTCGTCGTTGGCGGCGAGGATGGTCGTGATGGCCTTGACACGAGTAGCGATGCGGTAGGCTTCGACTTCCTGTTCGATGGCCTCGAGCGCCTCCTCCCACGAATCGTCGTCGACCGTCGAATCCTCCTCCTCCCAGAAGGGCTTGACCGAGGCGAAGGATTTGAAGGGCTCGAAGCGGGGGAACGTGGTGAGGTTGTCGCCGATCTGATGGATGCACATCTTGTTGTAGTAGGGGCGCAGGATACTGGCGCGCTGGTTTTTGCGCTGCTCGGCTTGGTGTCGTGCCATGTTCGCTCGGCGCTCGGTGTTGTCGGCTTCCCTCTGGACCTCGACTTGCTCTTTGATATCAGTCCATCCTGTAGTCCTCGAAAAAGCGTCAGCTCGCACATATGAGGAGATGATAGCGTCTCCGCGCTCACCTTCAGGATCGTTGCTCGGGAACGAAGCGAGAGGACGAGCGAGCGGTGGGTAGCGAACCCCACCGTACGAGTACCAGTGAGTGAGCCTGTAGATGTGATCGAAGTACCAATCGATGCTGTGAGGGAACGAGGTCAGCAACCCGTCATCTCTGCCTTTCGGCGGGCGAACGACGAACTCGTCCTCGAGCCACTCGGCGATTTCCAGCTCGATCTTGAGACTATCGAACGTGATGAGAGTCAGCATCAGAGCTATCATAATCCACCGAGAGGACCACTCACCTTTGCCACTTCGCCTCTCTGTCCCTCCTCTCCTGCAAGATTTCGGCGCGTCGGTTGCTCTGGAGCGTTTCGTCGATGAGATCTCCCTCCTGTACGTGCAAATGATTAGTCGTAGGGTCTAGTATCTCGAAGAGCTGAGCTCGCCTTCATTCGCGCCGCCGCGGCCGCCATCTTCTCCTCGACGAAAGCTTCCACAGCCGACTCGGGCGACTCGGTCGCGGTTCCCTTCGGCTTGCGAGTACGAGTGCCCGTGGCGAGACGGCGGCTCATCCAAGCATCTTGAGCGATATCGTCGTCTTCCTGCAGCTCGTTGAGGGTGACGTTGACTTCCATGAGGTCGGAGGTGACGTAGTAGACTGTGGGTGGGTCGAAACGTTCAGCTTGCGAGTCCCCCGCCCCGAGCCCAGGAGCTGTTCACTCACTCTTGCGCCAGCTCCTGCGAGGTCCGACTGCGAAGTAGAATATCGTTAGTCGCGAGGTGCAGAGGGGCTCGTAATCGACTCACGCTTCGTCGCGGGCACGCAAGCGGTGGCTTTGGGATGAAGTCCGAGACGCTTGATGGTGTCGGAAGGCGTGAGCCTACGAGCACGAGGGTCAGTCAAGGAACGGCTAGACCTTCAAACGAGTAGCTGGCGACTCACAGAAGCTTCCTGCACGGCTTGCAATGCCTCGTCCTGAGGATGAAGTCGCGCTGGACCGAGTGGTGGTCAGATCCGCACTCCTGTAACGTGTATCGGGGTCAGCGTGCTTCCTTTGATCTCTGAGTCAAATTGACATACCATGTAGGTTGTTCCATTGAGCAAGAGGGCGTAGTTGATCTCGTTGAGTCCCTCGAGCGGGGGGAGGTTGGCAGCTCGGCGAGCGGCGAGCCAGATGGAGCGACTCGAACGAGAGAGGAGGAGTGAGCGGAAGAGCTTGGAGGTACGAGCGAGTTTGACGAGGTCCTTGGGGTCGAGATGGGAGCAGATCTGGGGAGAGAGAAGGGTCAGCCTGCTCGGCGCGGCGCTGCTTCGAGGAGGAGGGCAGCTGCTCACCTCTCCCAAAATGTCGAGTGGCGCGCCGAGGAAGATCTCGAGCGAAGGAGCATCACTCTCCTTGTTCTTCTCAACCTCCTGCTTGACCTTCTTGCCCGTCTTGCGCGCCTTCTTCCTCGCCGTGTGAACTGCAGCGTGCGAAGGGCCAGCGAAGTCAGTTTGAGCTCAGCTTGTCCTCGAGCAGCGGCAAGCTCTAACAAGCTGCATGCTAGCTTGAAAGCCGTCTTCTCCATACTCTGCACTCCCAGCAACCCTGCAACGAGCTGCACCGCGTCAACGCGTCCTGAGCTCAGCGCGCTTCAGCAGCAGCTGGCCTCGCTGTTCTGCACCAGAGCAGCCACGCACAGGGGTAGAGCTGCCTCAACAGCTACTTGCTCCGCCGCTACCTCTCCCTTTCCCACAGAAGCCAGCAAACGCGCTGCAACTCACCCTTGCTCGCTTCAACCTGCCTATCCTCATCTTGCATGTCAATATCGCTGTCGACTTCTTGGTAGCTGATTGCACTCTTGGTGATCTTGCGACGAGAACCTGCCATCTTGCACGACGAGTCGAAACGGGAAAGTCGACTGAGAATGAGGAGCGCAAGAAGCGACGGTCGTGCGAAGGGGGTCAAGGTCGAGCTGGAAAGGGTGCAGCTTTGCGGATCTTTTTGCCGTTGAAGTGAACCTTCGTATCAAATTAGAGTGCTGAGGGTGTCCTGCAAGTCAATCTGCTGCAAAGCGGTCTCGGAGCAGCCTCGATCGCTTCGCACTCGGTCGAGATGAGCTCTGCTTCACTTCGCTGTTCGCTGGAGATACTCAGAATTTGAACCCAGATGAAGAGGTATAGAACCCTCAACGAGAAACTCTCGGAGACTTGGTGGTGCAGGAGACAGCCGAAGCGAAGGCGAGACGATCTCGGCGAAGGGAAGCAGGAGTTCGGACTTGGGCTCGGGGGAGGGATTGTTCGCAGGAGAAGAAACGGCGAGTTGGATGAGACTGAAAACGAAAGCCTCGTGATTCCAAAAAGCACTACCGAACAAGACCTCAAGCTCAAGCGAAAAGCAAGACCCCTTCCAAGCTCGGCGAAGCTCTAATCCATCATGAGGACGGGCTTGCGCATCGAGTCGGGGTTGCCAGCTTCCTCCCACGCTTTGTTGCACTCCTTGAGAGGCATCTTGTTGACCTTGACGCGAATGTCGTGCATCTTGCAGAAGCGGAGGCAGTCCTCGACTTGGAGGGGAGTGGGAGGGGGACAGCCGAGGAGGGTGCGACGGCGCATGATGAGGGGAGCTGTTGGGGAGGGAGAGGTCAGCTCGGAGGAGGGATAGAAGAGAAAGAGGAGACCTACCGATGGGCATGTCACAGCGAGCATCGTGTCCCATGGTGGTGAGGCAGAGCTGACCATTGGCTTGAAGGCCTTGAATGAACGAGGGGATGTGCTTGGACTCGGGGAGGCAGCCCGTAGTGGAGTAGAGGTGAGCGAGAGAAGCTAGAGTGGAGAAGAGTAAAGACTTACAGAGTATAACCTTGGCGCCGCCCATTTGCATGAGCTCCTTGGCGACGTCCATCTTGAGGCAGTCGATGAAGGATTGCGGGCCGAGGTTCATCTCGCGCTTGAGCTGGTCTCCCTCGCCGATGAGGACGGTGCGATATCCCATGCAGCGAGACATATCACAAGCAAGCTTGCCGAGACCGCTGTTGGGGGAGAAGAGAGGGAATTCAGCGAACGCCGAGAAGGCGAGAGGAAGAGGGAGAGCACTCACCCAGCGCCGTGAATGCCCACAAGTTCTCCAGGCGAAACGCACATGGTGTTGAGCGAGTCTGATGGGGGAGGGAGAGAGAGGTCAGCTCGGCGAAAGGGGAAGAGAGCGAGAAGGGGGAGAGCTCACTGAAGATGGTAGCGCCATGGCAGAGAAGAGCGGTCATCTCGGAGGGATCCATCGACTTGGGGACCATGATGCAAGCCTCGGAGCTCATGCAGACGTACTCGGCCATGCCTCCGTCGCGGGTGACACCTGTGCGAGGGGGGAAGGAAGGAAGAGGTCAGCGCCGAGGTCAGCGCCGAAAGGGGAGACTGGAAGATGAGGGGGAAGGCGAACCGTTGATCTCCCTCTCGCGGCAGCAGGCAAAGTCTCTGTTGGTCGATGAAAAGAGAAGAGGTCGGCGATGAGAGTACAGAAGGAGAGCGAAAGGGAGGGACGAACCCAGCGCGGCAAGGAGTGCAAGTGTTGCAGTGACCTCCGTGCCAGCTACCGGCGACCATATCCTTCATCTTGAGGTGCTTGACGTCGTCTCCGATGGCACAGATTTCGCCGACGAACTCGTGCGAAGGGGTTCGGGGGTACTTGATGCCGTCGAGGAGCTGGTCTTGGGTGATGCGGTCGCTGTAGGAGGGTTCGGAGGAGGTCAGTGCGGTAGGAGAGCATGTCAAGAGGAGAACTCACCTGCGAGCGACTCCACAAGCGATGACCTTGACGACAATCTCTCCCTTCCTCGGCTCCTTCCAATCGACCTCCTTCATCTCGAGCTTGCCGCCCTTGTGGCAGATCTGAGCAGCCATGTACGACTTGGGGTGGTGAGATTGCATGTTGATGTTGTTGGTGGACTTGAGTGCGGTCGAGAGCAGTGACTTTTAGGAAGCCAACCTTCGTTTCGAGCTCGTGCTCCCCTTTCCCTTTCGGCCGTCCTACGCTTGATCACGCGGCGAGAGATCAGCCGGACGAATCGACAAGCCGTGCCACCGCTGAAGACGAGACTGAAGAGATGCTGTAGCTTCGGGCGAGTACAGCTGAGTATGGAGCGTTGGAGGGAGAGGAAAAGAGCGAGGCGAAGCGAGAAGGGGGTTTTGGCCGGGCTGTAATCGTCCATGAGGGCAAAGCGGTTCAAGCGAGGCGTAGTTAGGATGTAACATAGCTCTTCACTATCGCTGAAGCTCGACGAGAGAAGCAGCAGGCGAGGAGGAAGAGAGAAACATGACTCGGCGAGTTCGGCGAAAGGGCTCTTTCGACAACGTCCCTTCGACTAGGCTTCTCGATCTCCTCCTCCTCCTTGGGCTCATCCTTCTTAGGAGGATCGTACGGCACCTGCTGATACTGGACGGGATCGGCGGGAGCAGGGGCAGGGTCACCAGCGCCGGCGGGTCCGAAGATGGAGAGCGACGCCAGGGCGAGCTTGAGAGCGCAAGTGCATTTGTTACGACGCTCGACGCTGGGCCTGCGAGTGGGAGGAAGAAAAAAGGAGGAGAGCGACACGGTGAAGATGTAGAGGTGTAAGAGGGTCAGCGGGAGCGGTTCAACGGATTTCGGCGATGAAAACGGACCTTCAGAGCTCCCTTCTGCTAGTTAGACCTATAGTGAATATCGGCGCTCAACAAAAGATTTCCCTGGCGACCAAAGCCTGCATCGCCAGCCTGCTATCTTGTCAATGCGCTCACTCTGACCTTGTGAGCTCGATTCTTGCCGAACTCGCCGAGCGAGCCTCCCTCCTTGCCTGCTACCGTTTGTGTCGTGGACTAAACGATACGACATTTTAAAGTGTGTTTCCATGCCATCCTATTTCGCTCTATACTCAGACAAGCCTACAGAAGATCCTTGCGCCGAGGTTGAGCGATCGTCCGCCGAGGATCGCTGCCTCGAGCTTGCATGCAGCTCCGAGAGCCCTGCAGAGCATTTGGCGTGCACTCCCTGCTACCTCTTCTTTCTTCTCCTCCTCCCAGTCACAGCAAGATGCGCAAGAGCCACCCCTCTCGACCCCCAACTCGGCGCCTTTCGCCCGTCTCCCTCCCCTTTCTCCTCCCACCTTTTCCCTCTTCACCAACTCGAGGCGAAACCCCATTCTTTGACCTTTCTCCGTGCTTCTCCAACTAGAGAGTACCCTACAGCAGGTGAGCTTCAGTTCCCATACAGCACGAGCGGACCCGGGAGCAGCGGAGGGTGGGGTTTAGCAGAGGTGGACAGATCGGCACACAGAGTGCGCTGGAGGCTTCGGCGGCTGGCTTCAGAGCATCAGTATGTACTCGAAGTACTATCTGTGCTCCCTCAGCCTCGGAGCAGCTCTGCAGGGCAGTAGAGAAGCTGTTGAGCTGGCGATGCATTCTCCCAGCTTTTGTCGAGCTGCAGGGCATCAGACGAGCTCTCGGATTCTTCGGGGTTGAACGTACAGCGTTTTCTGTACCTACTACACCTCATTTGACCCTCCGAAGCGAGGTGGACGGGACTCCCCAATCCGCGCTTCCGCCCCTTCCCAACGAATCCGCCCAGCCGCGACTTGGGATTTTGAGCTGAACCTCGTCTGTCTCTTTCCTTCATACAGTTCACTTCGACCTCTTCACATCTCATACAAGATGGTCGCCGCTACGCCCGAGCTTCCCCTCGCGCTGAGCATCACCTTCGCTCCCGAGACTTCTACCATCTCGCTCACCCTCTTCAACCAGCCCGAGCCGACCGTCGCTGCTATCCCGCTCGATCTCAAGTTCAAGTACGATCCCTCGACTCCTTACGCTCCCATCCAGGAGATTGTCGACGATCGCAATGCTCGCATCAAGCAGGTGAATTACAGCAAGATCTCGAGGTTGGGGAGGTCGCGCTTTCGGACCGCGCGAGCTGACCCGTGTTCCCTGGTCCATCTTTAACAGCACTACTGGGATCTCTGGGCTCTCGACCCTTCGGCCACCAAGGGAATGTCGACCCTCAAGATTACCGACGAGTTCGAGGGAGAGACCGTCACCATCTCCGAGGAGGAGATTGAGGCCTTCTGCCGCGTCGTTGGCAACGAGGGCGAGGCCTACAAGAAGGGCTACAAGAAGGGCATGCAGGTCCCTCTTGACTTTGCCATCAAGCTCGGATGGAAGGTGAGTTCTTGAATTCGGCGAGAAACGACCCTTCGGAGCCGAGAAATGATCGCTGACCCCTTCCTAATTCGCTACACAGTCCATCATGAAGCCCATCTTCCCCTCGACCATCGACGGAGATCTCCTCAAGCTCGTTCACCTCTCCAACGGCTTCCGTGTCCTCCCTGGCGCCCCTACCCTCGTCCCCGGAGACGTCGTTACCTCGACCTCCCGCATCGAGTCGGTCACCAACTCGGACAGTGGAAAGACTGTCTCCGTCCGTGGAACCGTCTACCTCGTCTCCTCGGCCGCCGACAAGGGCAAGGAGTCCTCGGGCGAGCGCGTCGCCGTCCTCGAGGTCACTTCTTCCTTCCTCTACCGCGGAAAGTTCACCGACTACGCCCAGACCTTCTCCCGCGTCCCCGCTCCTCACTACTCGGTTCCCCTCAAGACCCCCGAGTCGCTCGCCGTCCTCCGCTCCAAGGAGTGGTTCCAATGGGACGACGACTCGACCCCCCTCGAGGCCGGAACGACCCTCCAGTTCCGCGTGGAGAGCAACTACGTCTACGCCGACAAGTCGTCGTACTCGCAGGTCAACGTTTCTGGTGGAGCCTACATCATCACCCAGGAGCAGAAGCTCGCCATCAAGGTCGCCACGGTCGAGTACTCGTCCGAGGGCGAGGGCGTGACCAAGGGAGACCCCGTTATCGAGTACCTCAAGCGCCACGGATCGCCTCTCGAGCAGCCCATCCTCTTCGAGAACGGAGGCTACTCGCTCAACACCGACGGACAGTGCACCTTCTCCACTCCCATCTCCAACGCCGACTACTCGGCCACCTCGGGCGACACCAACCCCATCCACACCAACCCTTACTTCGCCTCGCTCGCCTCCCTCCCCGGCACCATCACTCACGGCATGCACTCGTCGGCTCGCACTCGCCGCTTCGTCGAGCAGATCGCCGCCGAGAACGTCGGAGGTCGCGTCAAGAAGTACGAGGTCGGATTCACGGCCATGTGCCTTCCCGACCGCGCCATGGAGGTCAAGCTCAAGCACATTGGTATGACCGCCGGCGGAAACAAGCTCGTCAAGGTCGATACCGTCGACACTGAGGCTTCCACCGTCGTCCTCACCGGAACCGCTGAGATTGAGCAGGCTCCTGTACGTCTTTCGCTTTCGCTTCCTTTCTCTCTTTGAACAGCTCGCTGACCTTCTTTACATCGATAGACCGCCTACGTCTTCACTGGACAGGGATCCCAGGAGCCCGGCATGGGCATGGAGCTCTACAACAACTCGGCCGTCGCTCGCGCTGTCTGGGACCAGGCCGACGAGCACTTGGGAGAGGTCTACGGATTCTCCATCCTCGAGATTGTGCGTTTCTTTCCTTTTCGATCTTTAAAGACGAGCTCGAAGCTGACCCTTCGCTCCCTTCGCAGGTCCGCACCAACCCGAAGGAGAAGACCGTCCACTTCGGAGGTCTCAAGGGACAGGCCACTCGCCAGAAGTACATGGAGATGACCTACACCACCAGTACGCTTCCTCTTCCCCCTTTAGTTCCCGTCCTCGAAGGCAAAAGCTGACCTTCGCTTCGACTTCGAACAGCCGACAAGGATGGCAACGTCAAGACCCTCCCGCTCTTCGGCGACATCGACCTCCGCACCTCGCGTTACACCTTCTCGTCGCCCACTGGTCTCCTCTACGCGACTCAGTTCGCGCAGATCGCCCTCGTCGTCACTGAGAAGGTTCGGCGTTTTCTTTTCTCGCTGCTCTCCTCCCCCGCTAACCACTCTTTCTCGCCCTTCACAGGCCGCCTTCGAGGACATGCGTTCCAAGGGACTCGTCCAGAACAACTGCATCTTCGCCGGTCACTCGCTCGGAGAGTACTCCGCTCTCGCCTCGATCGCCGACATCCTCCCTGTCTCGGCTCTCGTCGACGTTGTCTTCTACCGTGGAATCACCATGCAGCGCGCCGTCGAGCGTGATGAGCAGAACCGCTCGTCGTACGCTATGGTCGCCGTCAATCCCTCGAGGATTGGCAAGAGCTTCGGAGATGCTGCCCTTCGCGAGGTCGTCGAGACTATCGCTCGCCGCGGTAACATCCTCATCGAGGTTGTCAAGTGAGTTCAATTGGGCTTTGAGGTCGAGGAGCTTCGAGCTGACCTCTCGACTTCCCTACAGCTACAACGTCGAGGGCCAGCAATACGTCGTTGCCGGTCACCTCACCGCTCTCCAGGCTCTCACGTTCGTTCCTCCTCTTTCTCTCCTCGTCTTCTCCCGCTGACTTTGTTCTACGCTCCAACAGCAACGTCCTCAACTTCCTCAAGGTTCAGAAGATCGATCTCGCCAAGCTCACCGAGATCATGACCATCGACGAGGTCAAGGAGAAGCTCGGCGACATCGTCGACGAGTGCGTCAAGAGCGCCAACGAGCTCCAGGCCAAGACTGGCTTCATCACCCTCGAGCGTGGATTTGCGTGAGTATTCGATTGAGCTACAGCCGAGCCGAGCGAGCGAGCTGACCTTCGACGATTCGCAGCACCATTCCCCTTCCTGGAATCGACGTGCCCTTCCACTCGCGCTACCTCTGGGCTGGAGTCATGCCCTTCCGCACCTGTATGCCTCTTCGATGTCGCCCTTGCCAGCTCATCGCTGACCTTTCGCCCTCGCAGACCTCTCCAAGAAGGTGAACCTCGCCCACTTCAACGCCGACCTGCTCGTCGGACGCTACATCCCCAACTTGACCGCCGAGCCCTACGAGGTTTCCAAGGCCTATGCCGAGAAGATCTACAACCAAACCTCCTCCCCCCGTCTTTCCAAGGTTCTCAAGAACTGGGAGGAGGAGCAGTGGGGCGCCGAGGAGAACCGCAACAAGCTCGGTTACGCCATGTGAGTGCTGCTGAGGGTTGGAGTCGAAGCTTGTTACTGATCTTCTCTACCCTTTCAACAGCCTCATCGAGCTCCTCTCGTACCAGTTCGCCTCGCCCGTTCGCTGGATCGAGACTCAGGACATCCTCTTCAAGGGCTTCAACTTCGAGCGCCTCATCGAGCTCGGTCCCTCGCCTACCCTCACCGGAATGGCCACTCGCACTCAGAAGTATGTCTCGCACTTCGTTCTACGCTTCCCCGACTCCTGCTGACCTCTCCCCTTCCTTCTCGCAGGCTCAAGTACGAGAGCCACGACGCTTCGCTCGGCATCTCGCGCGCCATCTACTGCATCGCCAAGCACCAGAAGGAGATCTACTACCAGTTCGAGGAGGAGATCGCCGAGGCTCCCGTCGAGTCTGCCCCTACTCCCGCCGCCGCCGCTCCCGTCGCTGCCGCCCCCGTCGCCGTCGCTGCTGCCCCCGCTGCTGGAGCTGGACCCGCCGCCTCGGTTCCCGACGAGCCCCTCAAGGCCGTCGACACCCTTCGCGTCATAATCGCCCAGAAGCTCAAGAAGCCCGTCGGCGAGGTTCCCCTCTCCAAGTCGATCAAGGACCTCGTCGGAGGAAAGTCGACCCTCCAGAACGAGATTCTCGGAGACCTCCAAGGCGAGTTCAGCTCGGCTCCCGAGAAGGGAGAGGAGCTTCCTCTCTCGGAGCTCGGAGCTGCTCTCCAGCAGGGCTACCCCGGAACCCTCGGCAAGTACACCGCCGGTCTCGTCTCGCGCATGATCGGTAGCAAGATGCCCGGAGGATTCGGACTCTCGGCCGCCAAGTCCCACCTCTCCAAGACCTGGGGACTCGGAACTGGACGCGTCGACGGTGTTCTCCTCATCGGACTCACCCAGGAGCCTCCCAAGCGTCTCGGCTCGGAGCCTGAGGCCAAGGCCTTCCTCGACGCCGCCGCTCAAGCCTACGCTCAGACGGCCGGCATCACCCTCTCGAGCGGTGGTGGAGGAGGTGGAGGAGGAGGTGGAGGAGCCGCCGGCGTCATGATCGACTCGGAGCAGCTCGACAAGATGCAGAGCAAGCAGGACGACTTCGTCTCGCAGCAGGTCGAGGTCCTCATGCGCTACCTCGGTCGCGACTCGAGGACTGGTCACCGTCTCGCCGACGCTCAGAAGGTCGAGACTGCCGCCCTTCAAGACAAGCTCGACGCCATCAA